>BGPR01011549.1:0-48158 GCA_013235015.1 Araneus ventricosus | reverse complement strand
TGAATAACAGAACTTTCAACGTTGTTGCAAGAATTTGATTGTTTTGTTACAGAATGTAACTCAGTATTTCTGTTACAATCCTCGACTGAAAACAAATTACACATTTGCCGCTTTCAGAAATCGATCGTGAAGCTATTTGACAGAGATAACACATTGAATGTCTTTTAGTGGAATTTTGGAACGAGGAAGTTTTAGATTTGTCACTCTGATGACTGAAATTCAAATTCGGAGTTTTTATTCTTGGTAATTCTAATCCCCCTTGATCTAAACTATTAAGCCAAGTCATGAAGCAAGGACTCGTGATAAAGGGAAAAGTGTGGCATCTGCTGTTGATCAAAGCGACTTTGGAGCACCTTAGTATTAGTCTGAGGTATAAGTCTGACTTAGCTTCAATGGGTTTCCGTTGCCTTCTTTGAAGATTTCTTGTGGGAAATTGGCCTACATTTGTGCTTCGTTTTGAGGGAAACCAGCCATCCCGACCGCAGTAAGCACTTTAGTGTTAAAGCGCCCATCACTCTACCAGTTTTTGAATACTGTTGGTTAAGGCTACGCAATAAGATGGAACCCATCACCTTCTTCCAGTTCATGTTTCTCAGTCGTATCATGCCTTAAACCAATAGGCCACAGATAGATGGGTGCAGTAATATATTTTGGAACAAACTCCAAAATATACATTTTGTGATATAGCTGCTGTCATAAAACCATATAGAAAAATTCAAATATTGCGTTGTTCTAAAATTAATTACTACATTATAAATAGTCTGTTCTTCAGTTGGACTAGATTTGATTCGGTTTTGCATCGGGAATGAAGTTTCATTTGCTCGAGGCCTTCCACAAAAGATCCGCCATATAAGCAGGGACCTTTTATCCGACAGAACGCCACCCCATGCCCCCGTGCCTGATGCCATTACGGCAACAGAACCGGTTGAATGGACATGGTTCCGACAGGATTATATGTCCCCCCCCCCGTCCCAAAATAGCCCTCGTGTTGCTTCAAAACGGGACGTTAATATAACTAAAACTAAAAAAAATGCATGTTCTCTTACTGATGTGGTGTGGGAATTTGGGTGGGATGCTAGTGCAAGTGTCATCGTTATCATATGACCACAGACGGATTTCGAAATCTGCCTAAAATAGCTCTCTTATAGCTTCAAAATGGATCTTTAATCTAACTAGACTGAATAACTGATTTTACACAAGTGAAATGGTCCAATTGCCTGACGGCCCTGTGGCTAGCTACCGTGCGTTCAAATCAACCCGTGAGTTTCAGGTCTTTATAGGGCAAAAAAAGAAATTCATTATTTATGTTTACATTAAACAGCGGAATTTTATTTTCGACTACAACAAGGATCTCGAAGTGCTGCACAGCTTTTTAAGAATTTAGTTAAATACATAAAAGATTATTGATTTGTGTGTTCGCAGGTTTTTTTTATCATTATCCGTTGCTTTTAATGTCTTCTCTGAACAAGAATCATGCGCCAGAAAACTCCTACATTCACTCACTCATTCTGGTGTTTTCACTGAAAAACATAGAATATCTCATGGCTCTTCACCCAATAGGTTTGAAGAGACCAGGTGGTTGTATTTCAAGTATCTCCATTCAAAACACTATGTGAAAAAAGAAGTGGTTATAGGAATACCAAATCTTGATGGTATGTGTTTCACAACAATGGAGAGACGAATGACGTAAAAGTGTAAAAAATTAACATATTAGATTAGACGCAAATTTTTAGAAGAAACGTTATTCACACAAAATGCTGTCGCATAATTCTATCACGGGCTTGATGCATTTTAATTACGAATGGTAGATAGTACAGAAATGCAGATTTCAATTTTATTGGTGCATATGTTACCGGCAATGTATGAAACGCCGGCATTCTATAGAATACCTAGGCATTTTATAGAATGCCTGGCGTTTTCAGGTAAAGTATGAAATATGAGAATTATTATATACGTTTCCTAGGCATTGTATATAATACCTAGGCATTCTATAGAATGACAAATGCTATTTAGGCAAAGTATGAAAAAAGTTTATGATATGGCTATTATTTAAAAGACGTTCATTTCTCAAAAAAGCAAATGTTACTTTGAAAAAATTATGAAAGAGTGCCATTAAAAAAGTTTTATTTAAAATACGTAAAAAAATGAAAGTCGTACAAAACAAAACTTATGCCTTTCTAATTAAAGAAAATAAAATATGAACCTACTTGTTTCACCAAGAAAGGAAATAATTTTATTTTGAGTTGCACATAATTTTATTTTTTACAAAATCGAATCGGAGATGTAATTCATACTTTGCCGGTTTGTCATTTGGCATTCTATAGAATGCCTAGGAAATGTGTGAATTATTAATCGTTCCATGCATTGCCGGCCAGTTTTCGGCATTCTATAGAATATCTAGGTATTCTATAGAATGCCGGTAACACATATAAAAGGGGAATTCTAAAGTAATAAACTGTTCGTCTTTACCGGTTGTTTCTTTTCTACTATTTTAATTTTTTTGTATCATTTGTTTACCCATATTTTCTAATACATTCTACCGAGTTCTATTTTGCCTACTGTTCTTTGAACAAAGATACTATAACCATTTTGTACTTTGGTAGAGATCTTCATAAATTCGACCTTTCCAAGAGCTGTATTATTTCTTAATGCCCCGTGTATTTGATGGACTTTCGGTCTTCTAAATAATATTTAGTTCGAGATACCTTAAACATGTCTGCTCTGTTAGCTCTATTTATTAAAAAAGAGCGCGAATTAAAGTGTTATAAAACCGAGTTTCTTCATTTTAAAACTAAGTCTCGAATCGTTTTGATGGAAAACAGGATAATAAATAATCCGAATAAATATTGTATGTAAGAAAATATGAAGACGCACAATATCTTCCCCATAAATAACATGTTATTACAAATGATAACAAAGCTAATCATTATCATCAGATGTCCGACCTTGCTGCAAGATACCGTGTGAATTTAAATAACTTGCTAATGAGAAGAACGTCGTAAAAAATAATTCAGCTAAACACTCTGCACCTGCGCGTTAACACAAGGAGTAAAACACAACAACATACACGTTGTCATATAGAGTGATTTGCAACGCAATAAAGCAGCGGTCGCAAAAGAACCGAGCTAGGTTCAAACTGGTTTCGTGGTTCCTGAGCCTAGCTCGATGCATTTATGAGCCTCGCCTTTGATTATCGAAACACCCCCCCCCCCCGCGAAACACAAAACTGGACTTTTTTTTTTTCAATACGAGTTATGTATATCTGCTATATGAATAAGTGTAAAAAATGTAGAAAAAATATTTAAAAATTCAATTTAAACCTATTGCTTTAATAAAAAATTAAAAGCATTTAACTGTTTTAGTCCTTCTTAATTCAAAAATGTGATTAATAAATCATTAATAAAATTATTTAATCGATTCAAAATTAACGGGAAAAACAAAAATGATAATCACGCAAATATGAATTGCTGCTTACTCTAGAATTGAATGAATATAGCCTTGACCGAAGTCCACTTATAGCCATGCACATATTCTGGATTTTAATGAGAGTTTCTCTGTATTAGTCATGAAATAATTATTAATTTTTAATTTAATATTTTTACTGCAATATAAGATTTTGAGAAATCCAAAATTTCTTATTGTATTTTATTTACGCAATTTCAGTATTTTTTTTAGCAATATAACTTGTAAGAAAACCTAAATGCACTTATCTTGAATTTTACTAACATAAAACCTATATAGTACATAACCTATATGCAACTATACATAACACCACAGCATACCCCCGAACTCGGCGCCTAAACGGCACCCTGTCGGTTGGATGAGTATGTGTGAAACTTTATTGAAATATATATGCAACTATACAGAAAGCGGAGATATTATATTTTTGCAAGCTTGCTGTTTGATTTCGCAGCTGAATAAAATGTAAAAGAGAATATTGGAATGATGACACGGAAATCGTTGAAAATAAATTGACAAACTCATAAGGAATAAATGATATCAGCCTAGTTAAGCCTAATTCTAAATTGAAAACTGAAGAAATGGTTGAATAATTATTAAAGAAGGATAATTAGACTGTCCTGAAAAAAATTGAATTTTACTCTGTCTATTTAGCAAATCAGTTTAGTTGCCCTGAGGTACATAAAACGACTTTGCAATTTAATAATAATAATTTTTGGTGTGCTAAACTACTGTTAAAGAATATGCAGTTGTCCCAAAAAACGTATACAAAAAAAACGTATACAAAGTTTTAATAACTATTATACTAAGAAATAAGAACATGTTAGCATTTTTCATAGCTCCAATATTTTTATAGAAATGTAGAATCTTGTGCAGGACTGGCATTAGAATCTCCTGACAGGGGGGGGGGGGCATGAACTGCCCGACAGGAGGAGGAGTGTAATGAAATTGGTCTCACATTTTTGCCAGATCATTTATCTACTAGTTGAATATCCCGTTGCGTGAACGGGGTACAAAACTTTTCCCCGACGGGGGAGCTCGGCATGCCTGACACTGACAGGTGGGCCCTGGGTCCCCCCACCGGCGCCACCCCTGATTTTATTAATATTCGGAATTGGTCGAAATTGGTATTAGCACTGCTGATAACACCAACGAATGGAAGTGCGAACTATCAAATGTCACTTCAATTAATATTTCTAATTCATTGTTCCGTTCTTAAGCGCATCCTCATTCGATAGCTGTTCTCAACTGGCCGATTATTACTTGTCCTAAACTATAAACATTAAGTTGGACATTCACGAGCGCTCCGCTCCACTCCACGCAAATTTAGTCGTATTCGGTCATGCCAAGCCAAACCCGGTCGTCAGTGCGAAAATCCGATGAGAATGAGCGTGGTGTGGTTAAAAGTGTGGATAATCAACTTCTCTTGAAATCCAAGTGGTCCATTTGGACTGCCAGGACATAAATGCTGAAATGCGACCAGTATAGATACGTGGGGGAGAGGGGAGCTCTAGAGCAGTGATGGCGAACCTTTTTGAGAAGTGGGTAAAATTTTGTTCATTATTTTTTAAAACAATCCATTAAGTCAGTGACATCACTTGGACGGGGTAGAAAGGGTACCAATAATTAGGAAACACCAAAAATTCGTTAACAGAAAAACTTCACTATTGACTTTTTTTGTTCTCATTTTTAAATTTATTTAAGAACATTTAACTTTCATTTTGTTATTAAATCTATATTAGAGCCATGCTGAAATGTCCGTGACGCTAGGAGGAGTTACAAATAACTCCTCCCCTTTGGTCTGCGTCATTAACGAACTCCCGAACCCGATTTCAAAGAACTCAGACAGATTTTTTATATATAAATTGAGCTAACAGTTTTATTTCTTTTTTATTTATGCTGATTCATTACACTCACTTCAAGGATCAGTTGGAAGTTAGTGCAAATTGATTCATGAGTTCGGTCTTTTCTATTCGGTCTATTCATCAGTTCTATTTTTCATGCGCTTTTTAATTTTTTAAGCACTCTGCCAGTGTCCATGAGATATGTTTGGAGGGTTAAAAGCCCTCAACCCACTCCGGATCGGCCTGCCTAATTGGCTTAAGGCCTTAAGTGGCCGGGTTAAAAACCCGTCTTAGACGGGCACAAATCTTCTCGTATTTAATAATTAAAAATAATAAGTTGAATTGTTAAACACTTTCAGACGCTTACTCCGAGGCTGCCAATTAGTTCAACACTGCGAACTGTTGCATCCCCTTGCTACCATCAAACGAATATGCGCGCCAAGTTTATAACCGACTATCATGAGTCACACAGAGGTGCAGAGATACGTTAAAAAATCAGTTAGCCATCGTTCACGTGGAAATATATTTTTTATAAATTCGACATTAGATATTTTTCCTTTAATTTTTTAACATTTTGATTATAGTCTGTTCTCTCTTTAATGATGTAAAAAATAAGTTTGTGAAAATCAAAGCATGAGTTATTTAAAAAGCCTTCGAGGGTCAGTGTCTGACCTGCGGGCCAAAGATTCGCCACTATTGCTCTAGGAGAAATCGGGGCAGGTGGGGGTTTCGCATTTTGAAGGTGGGAGGGGGAGAAGGTGCAGTAGGGGATCGGGGTGCCCGTAGCTGATGGGTTTGCGCGGTGCGGCCCGTGAATAATCTACTCTAAATGGATGGGCTAAAAATTGGAATGCTGTGGAGGTGCCGTCACGCCATTTGCGTGGAGCAGAACGCTCGTGAATGTCCAGATTTACGCTTTAAGGGTATCTATCCACAAAAGAAATCCATCATGAGTACTGATCGTTTCAAAATCCCAAGACTAGCGCTTTTGGACGATTTTACTCCGAAAAGGGGCGATAGGCAATGAGTAAGATGAGCGATTCCCGGAATTCTTTGTTAGGTCAAGCTAAGTAAAATGTAAACATCTTACCCTCTATTTTTCACTTTTCCCCTATTGTGGTAAAATCAATTCCGCCTGGCGCATGCGCAAAATAGCGGAGGGTTTCGGAATCCAAAAACATACAATAAGATCCGGTGAGTGTGGAAGAGGGGGAGATGTCAGTTCTCTTCCTTGTGGAATTGCCCCTCTTCCATGTCATCACAAGAATTCTATCAAGACTGTCTTCCAATTTATTCATATCATGTGTTAATTAATGCAATAATTTCAATGGTAATTAATATATTGGTTATTTTGTGTTATGGAAAGATTATATATTTTTTATATTGCCTATGTAACTGTTATTCAAGGTGGGTATGCATTTTGGGGGCTCCCTGTAAATAGTAATTTTGTGACTGAAAAACTAATTTTTTTTAACTTATTTGAAAATTTTGAACACGCTGTTTACTAATTTTTTTTGATATGCCGATTTTTAAATTCTATTCGTTTGCTCTCCCATCCTTTCAAGCTTTGGAAAATATAAATACACTGTATTATATTGAGTTCGATTCTTACTGTCTTAAAAGAAAATCTCATATCTTTTAGATATTTTAATGAATTACTAAATTATTATAATTATTAAATAAGCAAATTAAATTTTTTTCTGATTTCAGCAATTCTTGTTTATCTTCAATGTTATGAAGTTTGTGCACGAGACCATCATAACCACAAGTAAGTGTTAATTACTTGTACTACGTGTCTTGATTTTTAAGTGATCCGAAATTGAAAACGTGAATGAATAAATTTAATAAAAATAGTTTTTAAAATCATAATTTTATTAGTGAGCTTAAAGAGTAGAATTTTATTATTTTCTACATTTTTAGGCTTTAATTTATAATACATTATTTATTAATATATGGAATCTTGAATTTTTTTTTCTCAACTTCACTACAAGATGACGCCACTAGTAGGGAATCAAAATGAAATTGGACTAGTTATTAGCTAATCTATTTAGTTTTTTAAATATTAAAATAGTGCTCTGTCATCGAGAATGCATACGTGCACAAATATTCATAACTCCAGTACAACAAGAAGTCAGTGAAAAATCGATTGCAAAGTTTCATCTTCCCAAGTATAAAACAAGTTAAATAAAAGAATATAAAAATGAATCAATTATAAAAAATTAATTTACTTGTAAAAAATATTAAACATTTACGAGTAACAGATTAGATGTGAGTTAGAATGTTATCGTTTCAAAATATAAATAGTAAAAAATGAAAGCAAAAAATATGAAATCAAAAAGCCAAAAAAATTACGTTGTTTCAGTAGCGCGCGAGATGCTGCAGACGGAAAACAAAGGTAGACAATATATTTTAAATGAGCAGAGAAACAAAGAAATTTGAAAAAATCGTAGTAAAAGAATAAAAGAATCCAACCAAGCAGATTTTAAAAGTATTCTTAAACCGTGGTGATAAGCATGACTATCTTAACGAATTTTAGCACCCTGGGCTAGAGTAATTTGGGGCCCCATCAAATCCACAACTACGAATTCGAGTGCCTACGGCAAGGGATGAGAAAAATCTACCGGTTTTCAGTCAAAACAGTTTTTTTTTTTTTTTTCCTTTGGGTTAACCGTTTTTTCCTGTTACTTTTTTGTCCTGGTTATAACCGGTTATTTTTTAAGAACAATAACACGGTAAAAAAAAAAAAAAACGGATCGGAAGATAGGCTCGATTTTAGGTTCGATTAGACTAAAATTTACCAAGTTATGAAGATTTGAATTTCATCATCTTAAGCCAATCAACGACAACCGCTTCCTCGAGGCGTCTGTTGGTTGGCGGATTACTGAAAGAGTCTTTATGAACAGATAAATATTGGCCAATGGGTTGATTTACTGTACAAACAATATTAATAAAAAATGTTGTCAACAAACGGCGTTTGTATTTTTAATAACAAAAAATAGAAAACCTGTTATTTTGAACGGTTAGAACCGCCAGGTTGAACCGGATATGAGAAAAACCTGAATAACCGAAAACCGATTATTTTCGCAATAACCGCCATCCCTACCCACGGCCCAACGGAAATGTTTACCTAATAAAAAAAAATTGAGGAGTAAAAAAAATTGCCTGTTCTCATATTTTTGCTTTTAACATATATAAATTACATTTAAATATTTTTTCCAGTTCAAAATTAAAATAAGCATAAAGATTGATGTTTACAGAACTTATTACAAGAAAAAGAAATAATAGTATTTACAAATTCTTATTTAAAGCAGCTATATAAAAAAAGAACAAATTAAAAATATCTGCAATTGTTTAGAAAATTTTTAAAAAATGTTCTACATAAAATACTTCACGAATAAATTTAAAAGATTTATGAAGCTTTTTTCAGAACTATTTTCATTGAAGAGAGTGCTGAAATTATGAGGTTAGTTTCGCAAAACTGCACTTTAGAACTGGCTAAAATAAATCCTCAAGGAGTTATTCCTCTTAAAACCTGCAGGATGTCTGAAAGTAAATTTAGTCTGAATCGCGTAAGTGTATTTTCCCACGTAATTACTTCTATGTCCGTTTTTAAAGTTGAGAAGTCAGCTTTTTGAAAACTTGTTAAGGTTTTAAGTTTCAGGTCTTTGAAATTATTTCAAAGCTGTTCTCGCAAGTACAAAAATAAATCCCTTATTGCCGTCTTGGTAAATGCATTCTCATCAACCTAAGTACAAGCAATTTCTTAATTTTATATTACGGTTACAGTTAATCGGTTAAATCAACCGATATTTAATAAAGCTAATATACTGCATCAGTTTTTACACTAATATTTGAATTCTTGTTTATCATACATAAAAGAAAACCATGTAATATATATTTTAGCTTCATATATAATCTAACAAATGGAAAATGGCAAGAATGAAAACTTTTTCTACACCAATTTTGTTTATAAACATTGGCATATTTTTGTTAAAAAGTTAAATCAGGAAGACAGTTGAATTTTAAGAATTATTTATTTCTATTTCGAACCCAGTTTTTTCTGAAGTGTAAACCATAAAAATAAAATGAAACTGAAGTAACTTGCACCTGTATTAATAAGCTCGCTGAGTTGAATGAGATGATTGTTTAATTTCGATTTGAAGCAATAATTCTAAATTTATAAAAAGATATTCTAATGAGGTTTTTGGCGATAATATTTTAAACTTGAGACATGATGCAACATTTTCATTTTTCGAGGAAGAGAAGTTTACAGATTTCTAATTTTTTTTAAAGAGGAAAAAAGTACTAAAATCATTTCACAAAAATATACACAGTCATAATTGCTTTAAAAAACCAATTATTGCATTCTTATCTATTGTACTGGAATTTGCTACATTATCAAAGTTGAGTTCTATAAGCAGAATAAATCCTTAGTTTCATTAGGTTTTCTGTATTTATCATGTATATTTAATTAATGCATTTGTTTTTTTATTGGAATTGGTTATTTGATTTAAAAAAAGAATATTGAAGAAACCTTTGTTTATACTATTGTTTTATATTTTGCAATAAATATATGAACAATTTAAGAACTGCATTTATAACAGTAACAACGAATTGTTTATCTGTCAAAAAGACAGAATCGTGGAAATATTTACGAAGCTAATTGCACCTACAACTTATGAAACGTTTTGTTTAACTAAAGAAAAACTTAAAGAATTTTACTTGTGCAAATTCAATAACTGCATATTAATTAATAATTCAATAATTGCATCGAATATAACATGACTTCTGAATTGTCTTTATACAGAGATTCATCTAATAGCACCCTTGATGAATATCATCGCCAACAGAGCGACAGTCATGAGAGCAGTCATTCTACAAAATCTGGCAGAATGGGTCGCATCGAAGCTTCAATCATACCGATCGTTAATTCTAAGGGATCTGGTCACGATAAAGAATCTTCCTCAGGCGCACTCTCGAAAGCGGAAGTGCGGGTCCTGGTCCCCAAGGACTCTGGTCCACTCAGGAACAGCCTAATCCGACCTCCTGATCCGCATGAGGAAGGCCTAATCCGGGCATCTTCGATTCTGATGGAGTACGATGAAGATACACGAAAATATATGCAGCCAGATGGTTTGTGGACTTTTTTTCCCTTTCCTTGTGACTTGTTAAGTCTCGTATTTGTTTTTTGTGAACCGATGCTGTTGTACACAAAATAATCATGTGTAGCATTAAATTTTATCGACAGTGTCTATACTTATAAAAGGCAATGTTTGTGTGTGTGTGTGCGTGCGTGCGTTGTACAGACGAATCTATCGCACTTACAGCCTTGAAATTTGCCACACAGGTAGTCTTAATGGTGACTCAATGCACCTCGAAGCCGGAATTTTAAAATATAATATAGAAAATTTTTTATTTAATGTTTTGTGCTGTTTTGATTGATTTTTCGCACTAATTTCTCAATAGAATGGTTTTGAATAATTGTATGAAAACAATAGATGCACCATCGGAAAGAGCACATGTTTTCCGTTCTAATGAAGTTAGTTTTGAATTTCTAACGTAATTTACTGAATTAAGAAATTTTTTTAAAAGTCAGTTTTGCCATCGAAATTTTGTTTTTAAATTTGATGAAATCTTTTCCCGTTTCTTTAAATTAATTTTTCCTGGTCAGTTTTGAAAGATATTTTACCTGTAGCCAGCTTCCCCCCGCGACACTTCTCCGGAACGTTGCTAGCAATTTGATTGGCTGACGGGGCAGGTGACGTCATAACCTTCAGTTGAATGACTTCGATTATTATTTTTGGATTCGATTTTATATTTTGCTTGCTGTATAATAATCATTTTCACGTTGAATTTTTTAATATTGTTTCGGATTAACGTACTCTGTATTGTTTTTCTACAGTTGAAATGTCATTATCGCGAAGAAAAATAAACGGGAAAATCAATAATGTGTATCTTTTGTTTTGTTTTCAGAACTTTTTCAAGTCATTGTGGACGGTTTATTATTTTTATTTTGTTGAAGTCCTGATTCCACGGGCAACGCCGTGCGCATACTGCTAGTAACAAATACGTATTATGCCAAAATTGTTTCTTAAATGTCTCGAATGGAACAAAATATGCGATATGATGGTGTGTAGGAAGTAGAGCTTGACCTGTAACATTTATCCCCTTCACTGTCAAACACATGTCTGATTCGCGCGTCGAATTACAGAATTTTTAATATTTAAATCTGTAATCAAGTCAAAGCAGCAATTAATTTATCCCTAGATAACTAAACATTCATCCAATAGACTACCGACCCCTGCCAGTTTTGCAAATTCGAGATGTTTCCTTTGCTCTTACACCACTTCAGTCACTGTACCTTCATTAATAGTAAAATTAGTTATCCGAATGTGATGAGCGCTGCTGTACACTTGTTAATTTTCGAGTTCTGCTCCAACCGTCGTCTAACAGTCGAATGTTTAGTCATAAAGTGCAGAAGTTGAAATTAGTTGCAGAAGACAAGGCTAAAATTGCGGCAAACAAACGCAGAAGTTGTAATTTCTGTCCGTCTAAGAGATGCAGAATGGCAAAATACCTTTACGTTTGTGGAGAGCACACTTGAGCATTTCAACACTTTTCTCTTTTTAAGAGAAATATTATGATTTTCTTAAGTTGCACTCATTCGTTTATATATTATACTTGTTTTAAATTCATAGTTTTTGAGTAGAATGATTAGTTACAGAATAACACTGATTTAAGTTTAGTTATCTAGAGTGAAAAGACAATATCTTGTACAAGCCCAGAATTTTGCAACCTTCAAAATCGACACCTTTATTATTCAAAAAGGAAGATCTTTGTTCTTTGGAAAAGTGTTAAAAATTTTCGTCGCAATATATTCCTACATTAATTGTCAGAAGTCGCAGTGACCTTGTGGTAGGTCGTTGGTTCGTGTCTTGACCACAGAAGGTTGTAGTCGTTTTTACCGTTTATATATAAAAAAAAAATGTTCAGAAGTGGAAGTATCTTGAAACTTATTGGTAAAATTCGGTTTTGGCTCGGAATTTGCTTTGATTTCTTAACTTTTCAAACTTATTGCCTATTTACTGCTTTTATAATATGATACACAAATGACAAAAATATCCCTAACTTAATGCACAACAGAAAAGGAACCACTCACTGGGGTAATTAGCCTTCCTATGGTGATTATTTTTGCAGCACGTTTTCTGTTCCCACGTCCCCTCAAAATCAACCAAGCACCCAAAATCGGCATTCCCCATCATTAAGTGCAAAGCACATGGGCGCCCCAAACCCCTTTAAGGTATCAAATGACACTTGTATTTTAAAACCGAATTTTCGAAATATTTTGTTAACGATGTTTCCATTTATGAATATTTTTTTGTTTTCGTACAAGTTTGTAAAATCAAGAATCCACTGCATGTGATGTTCTTCTTTCAATATTTGTTATTATTTGCATTTAGCCCGAACACCTATCCCCGAACATCGCATACGCCACAGTTCACACAAACACATAGCGCCTGAGCCACTACTTGATGATTACTTTGCTGCCAATGATGCTCCTCTGGACGAAGTGGACTCTAGTCCAAGTTCTTCCACACCAACTGAAGACCAACAAAGCAAGACAAACGATGAGGATCTGAGGTCTTCCGATTCAAGAGATAATCCAACCAGTATTTTTCTGCGAGTGAATTCCTTCAGCCCTGCACCTAGACGACTTTACCCTTCTAGCAAGGCTCAACGGGAAGAAGCACTTGGAAACACAATACAAAAAGCTATTGCATCCAGTCGCACATTTAAACCTCTTGGACAAGATTCAGTGATAGCTTTCCATTCGCCTGTGCGGATATATATTCCAGTGAGATATGATGGTGAGTAGTATTTTTCAGGGATCTTGTTGATGTTTCTAGGCGTTTAATTAATAACCAATTATTTAAATTTTCCCAAGTTGGCATTGTACTTTCGTTAATAGCTTCTCAACAAAATGAGTTATAAATCATATTTGGCTAGTTTTCACCTTTTTAACGTATTAAATTTCTTTGCGGTTGATATGGAAATATTATATTTTATGACTTTTTAATGTATTTTCAGCTGAGAGTAGTTCTTCTCCAGCCCAAGATACTGATGACAACTGTGTCCAGTGTCCCCAGAACTTCACTTTGACGGCACCACGTGGTGAAACTCGTGCCGAAACCCCAGTTCCAGCAATATCCGTCTGCCACCGGTATTTCATTTTACTTCATTCATTCATTTTCTTTTTGCCTTAATCATGTCAGTTAATGATTTGCAAAACTTTAAGCTGAAAGTAAGGCTATTGTTCCGGATTTATATGTACCGCGTGGTTAAAATTAATTCATCAGAGCTCTGTAGAGAAAAAAAATATCAGGGTTGTTCTTCCCCGTACTTTTTCGTATGCTTCCACATAAGGATGTCTCTTATAACCTGTTGTTAAAATAGATAATATGAAACCAATTGTTACAAATATTCATCAGTGAAAATCCTATCAAAATATCCAAAATTACCTTTCCCACTGATGGGTTGTCACTGATATTTTTCATATTATAATTTTGATGCTTTCGATCGATAACTGCGAAAGCATTTACCAGAAGAAAACGAATTTTACGCCATTTCCAAGGTACTTCACCACAATATTTTCAGAAGGCCATTCATAATTATAGCCAATTGAAATTAATTCAATTGGCCAATTTGATTATGTGCTCAAATAATGCATTTTATATTTCTACTGCGAGGAGTCTTAATGCATAAGTAAATAAATAATACAATAATTAAAAATGCATAGAAATGTTTTTATTTGGTAATAATGGCAACGAATGGTCAAAACAATATTTGTAAATATGGCACTTTTGTCTTTACTTTCATAACGTAAAGAAGAAAAATATGCACAGAGAGATTTGGGAGCGAAAATTGGATGTGTACTATTTTCGCTCGCCTGGATATTGGACTTCATAGATGAAGCAAAAAAGAAAAACAAGTATTAAATACCTCCATCATATCTAAGAAAACTAATTGGATAAGAGCTTAAATCTCCTCTTAAACAATAGAAAAACTATTTTTGACCAACTTTTATAAATATACAAACAATGGTTCAGATAATTTGAGATAATGCAACAGCTAGCGAGCATTTATCTCAAAAATTCAGTTCAATAACCAGCCAACCAATCGACTATCGAAAACACGTATCTTACTGTCGACGATTATTCACCAAAATGTTCAATATTCTGAGTATATAAAATGCGCAATATTCTGAGTATCTTCGTATTTACTTGAATGAATTTTATAATTTCTTTGAAATAAAAATGTTTCGTTTTAATTATCAGTCTGAAACTTTAGAACTCCCCGACTCCACTTGAACACATCTTAATTCGTTATATGCCGAAACTCTATTATTTCACTTTTTGAAAAATAAATTACAATTAATATGATGAAATGAATGAAAACGCTATTTCTGAGTTTTTAAAATTAAACTGATTAATTAACTCTTACTTAAATTAATTATCTTTTTAATTAGAAAAAATGATTTTTATAGGATTTGTACCTTTTATATCAGTCAGCTCAACATTTAGATGCAACAATAAAAGCTAAAAATAGCACTGTTTAGGTGAAAATAATTTGAAAACAAGCGTCCCAAAACGGAGACAATGTCAGATATTGGGTTAATAGCAAATTAGTTCGCTTCCAATTTCGGATCGGTTCTGCTTGCTCACGGCTATAATAATTAGTTGCATTTTCATTAAATGCAAAATGAATCTTGTCTTTTAGTCTAAGACGGAGTCATTACCGTAAATTAAAGTGTCGCATTGTAAATTTGGATTGAATCGTTTTCTTCATCGGAAAAAAAACATGATTTTTTTTTTCACTTATCAATTGGGATGTCTGATATTAATTCTTACACACTTTCTTTTAACCCTCTGACTGCGTATCCCGCGATTTCCGTGGGTTGGAAGCAAGTCTATTTTCTGTTGCATTCTGCGTTTTTTACAGGCTAATGTGTTTACTATGTACTTTTATATCTTTGGATCATATTATACTAATAAAGTTTTGCGTATAAATAACAACTCGCTTGGCTCAACGGTATTTAAACCAAACGTTGCATCTAAATAGTGATTTTAAAAAATCTGCAGTCGGAAGGTTAAAACTACTTGTATGCTCTAAAACATGAAGGTTTGAGGCATATGTATGCTAAATAAATACCATAACTTATTTATAAAAAATGTCTGTATCATAAATTCCATCTAGAAATAATTGAAAACTCCAAAGATAAACCTTTTCAATTGGGGTTTAAAATTTTATTTGATTTTTAAATCTCTTTTTTTCTGTAGAAGCTTCCACTGGCGACTTGTGTTATCTTTCTTTAACTTCAGGTTAAACGTCTCTGTCCTTTATACCAAAATTTGAAAAGGAAATGATTTATTGCGCTTCTTTCCTTCAGAATATTAATAAAAGCACATTAAAAATACTTCATATTTATCCTCGTTCTCTCGTCAAGGCTAAAAACACATTATTAAAATGTATCAATATTTAAAGGCTTTATTTGCACTAGAAAGTAAATGGCAGTCAATTAATTTATAACTGACACACAGTTTAATGACATACTCCCTTGTGGGCAATGCCATTATCTCTGTTTTCTCATTTGAATATCTGTTCTATTCATGTCCTTCATTGTTAAGCAATAACTTTTCTGATAAGCGTGAATGGAGCTATTTCTAGACATATTTTAGTAAAGATTAACGCTTGACGTTTTTTTTATTTTATGAAGTATTTCCTCTACTTATAATCCTTTTAAGATATCTGGATTATCTCGCTCTATTTTTAAGGCCACCCTAAAGGTACTTCAGTGGATGTTAAGGAGACTCTTCTGCAATGTATGGCAGTTGCTATTAATGACGATGTTTTTTTCTTTTTTTATCAGTTTGTTTATGTTACCTCTAATCAATCTGTATTTTTGGGGCTAAATTAAGTTGAATAGAATAATGCCTTCTATATGCAGTGGGACTCAATTCATGTGGCATCACAAACTCATGGGAAAAATAACTGCGCATAAAGCATCTAATGACGTCACTTACTTTTTCTCCTTTCAAAACATACAATGGATTGATTCCAAAATTTTTTTCTCATAAAATGTAGTCCTAGGGTAAAAAGATTATCTGCTATATTGGTAAGTAACAGGTTTTGCATAAATTTCAATTACACTATAATAATATTCGTATGGCTATTCAAGTTACTGACTCAATTTTCACAAGCGGTGGTAACGTCTCTTTACAAGCTTTCAACTTCTTTCATGTTGGTAAATTTCAAGATTATGAAGATGGAATTTACAAACGATTTCACTCGCTTCTTGTTACGCTGGAATTCTGAAATTTTGTACGGTTATGTATCTCAATTGGTGATAATTTTTTAATATTTTTAGAACTTAATTACCAATTTCTAATGTGATTCAATATGAGAATGGCCACTTGGTAGCAAATTTGCAAAAAAAACAACGATTCCAAGATTTCCATTATAATAATAATTTGTAAAGTACTAGCTGATAACCCGGCATTACTCGGGATCCATATTTTTTCATTTCCCCGTATCCGTTTTTTACTTTCTCGTATACGAAATATACAAAGAGAAAGTACCGTAATCGTCAAAAAATTCGAACTCGAGATTTTGACGAATTTCCACGTTTTAGACCTCCCCGAGTCCGAAAAACACAATTTTAGAATTATGTCTGTGTGTCTGTCTGTGAACACGATAACTCGAAAACGATTAGAGCTACGGAGTTGAAATTTGGTACGTGATCTTAACGCATAATTTGTAGATTTCTATCATATTTTAGACAAAATCCGTCCACGGAAAGTCTGTCTGTCCGCGGCCATGTGAACACTATAACTCAAAAACTTGAATAGCTAGATGGATAAAATTTGGTACACAGTTTTATCATCATGAATGTAGGTCCGTATCAAATTTTGGACCGAATCCGTCGAAAGGTTGACTTCTGTCAGACTGTATAATCGCATACTTGTGAAAATTATATCTCCTAAACCCTTTTGGCTTAGATAAATAAAAATTTTATTACGGTTGCTAGCATTAATTATAGATCTGTGGCCAAATTTCATTTCAATCGGTTAAAAAAGGCTTTCAAATTGCATAATTTTTCTAATCCTATTCTCCATACGCATGCGTACTGGTAGCAATCTCTATGCACGCGGAAGGATTACGTCACTTTGTTCTTGAGCCGGCAAGAGTGGAAGTGTGCGATACATGCGTTTTATTCGGTATGCATCTCTTTGAATTTGATTCTTTACCTAAATATTCTATAATCACTATAATCTACAATGAAAAACCTTATGATAGTCATTGGATTCTGGGTTATAGCAGGTTCGAATTTTTTTATCCACTGGGGGGGGGGGGGGGGGGGAAACACCCCCTTTTTGGGGAAGTATACGAGAAAGTTTAGGGGAGACCACTCCCGCTGGTTTCCGTTACAAATATTGTCACTATTTGTAGGGAAAGAAAGGAGACGGGTCAGTAAGTCGCTATTAGTATAGTATGTCATTATTTCTCCAACAAACGTAAATATCCTTTAAATCCTTTCTTGAATTAGAACTTTCAAATGTAGTCTTTTTATTACCTTACTAGCAGTACGCGCACGGCTTTGCCCGTGGAATCAGGACTTCAAAAATAAATGGGGAAAAAAGAATGCCCACAATGACACGATAAAGTTTTGAAAACAAAATCAAAACAAAAGGTACACATCGGATTGTAGAAATGCAAACTGGGAATGAAAGCATATGACGTCACCTGCACCGTGGAAGGTCACTCGTCCGCAGAAACTCTCGCTCTTAAATCTCGCTAGCAAAAAAACTGTTTGAACTGATCAGGAAAAAATTAATTAAAAGAAAAAACAAAAGATATTTTAACCGTTCTTGTTTTAAAGCCGACAGAAACGTTCCAGATATAAGCTGAAGAAAAAGAAAATTATAGAGGTGTTAGAACGTCAGATGCGATAATTTGAAGAAATCTTTTATTAAAAATTACCATAAAAGTGACTATTTTTTAAAAATTTCTCAAAATTCAGTAAATTACGTTAGACGTACGAAACAAACTTCATTAGAATGGAAATTGTTTGTTCTTTCCGATGGTGTAGCTGTTTTTCTCGTACAATTATTCGAAACCAATTTCGTACAGTTATTGAGAAATGAGTGCGAAAAATCACCTAAAACAACACAAAATGTTAAATAAAAAATTTCTAAATTAAATTTTAAAATTCCGGCTTCGAGATGCATTCAGTCCCATTACGACTACCTGTGTGCCGAATTTCATGGCTGTAGGTGCGATAGATTCGTCTGGACATCGCAGACAAACACACACACGCAAACATTGCCTTTTATAAGTATAGATAACTGTATGTTTTGAATGAAAATGCGAGAGATTTTGAAAAAGAACATTTATTTTAAACTTTTTAAACAATATGCCATATAATAACTAATATATATTTACAATGAACAATTCTACTGTACAGAATTTTCCTGGCGTTGCTGATTAAATATATAAACACAAAAAAATCTTTAGAACGAGCAAAATGTAATAGAAATATACATTGCAAAATAAAATATCAGAAAAAGAGAAAAAAATACAAGAAAACGATTTTTTTCGATGTTTATAAATTAAGACAAGGAAGCATAATATTTCATCACTTGCTACGCGAATCATTTGCAAAAGAACAAAAATAAAGCCTTTTATTCCGACCAACTTCTTTTAATATGGCTCAAAGAGAAATAAATTTAAAAAATGCAAGAACTAATAAATTAAAACACCGGAGGCATAACTTTCTTCTCTGAGGGTTCTCGCACAAACTGATATTTTTTAAGCTTGAATCTTCAAACAGTAATGTTGAATTTTATAAAATGTGAATATACTGAATACTCATATATACTTACAAGTTAAATACATAATTTAAATTACAGTACGACAATTACTATTTAAAGATTCAAGTTTAAAAAATAGTTTGCGCAAGAACCCTCATCATTAAGCATCTCTTGGAGTGTATCGAAATTTACCAAGTTGCAATGCCAATATCTTTCTGAATACTAATAGTATTGAGCTGGAATTTTTATACAAGTTGCCTTATATATCTGGATTTTATGTCATGAAAGTAAAATTATGCTACATTTCACACATGCGAAGTAAAAAATCATTTACTAAAAATACTCGTATTTTCCCTAATATTCAAAGCATTTACTTCAAATTTAAACAAAATGCTTTTTTAACATTGTCACGTATTCTGTAAGTTTCATATAATTTGGTTTAAAACTCTGCAGGTTATAAGCAAAAAACATGCGGAAAAATTTGGGATTTTGTAAACAAACCTTTATATCTTCCCAAATCTTTGTGATATTTTTACGAAGGTTCATGTAAATATTATTGACATCCAACATAATCATTGATGAAAGTTTCATCTCGTTAGCAGCTTTCTTCGAAACGAGATTAGTCGAATTTTTGTTTATGTCTCATCACTTTCTGGTAGGTCCACTAAATACTCTCGTGATCGAATCTTCACTGTAAAATTTGAGTTCAAGCCTAATCTTTACGTGTTCGAAATTCTAAAAAAAAATCCATGCAGATTTTCCGGAGATATTCGAAAAAATATGCAAATTTTAAAGTGTCCACATTATATTGGCAATCCACTGTACTTTAAGTAATTTTTCCCACTCCCTTTTGTGCTAATCCAACACTGTGCCAAATTTGGTCCCGGTAAGTAAAACGCCCTCGGCGTGCATAGAAAAGAAAAAAAAACCCGACAGGCATACAGATTCAAAAAATTGCTCTTGTATATAGATATTATGAATAATAAATTAAAACTTAATTAGTAGTTTAATAATTAAAATTTAAAAAGTAAAAATTAATAAGATTATTTTTGAAAAAAATGCGCTTTAATTAGAGTACTTTAAAAAAAGGAAAAAAATTAATTTTTTATCAAAAATCTGGAGGTCGAAACAAAAGTCGCAAAAGCGTTGGGCACTGAAAACAATTCGGTAAGAACATTAAGCTACAATAGATATCACAAGAAAGAAAATTCATAAACATTCACAAAAAATTAAAGTTATACGACTAATTATAGCATCACTCTGTTTTCGCAACATTACTATCATGTAACAAATGAAATCTAGCTAAAAATTACTGCATTCGTATGTAGTGTTTCAAAAACATTGGACAAAGAATATTTTTTATGCAAAACAGCTTCACAATGGCGTCAAAATGCATAATTTTCAGAATCCAAAAAGAACATCGGTCGACAGAGAATCCCAAATGACACTATTTGCATTGCGTAACATTCGGTTTGTCGGAATACTTTTCACAGAAAGATGTCAAGCAATGTTTCGTCTTGGTATTCGATGCAACTAATCCCATTGGAGGATCTTGCGCCAGAAAAATCAAACCAAACCGAGCAATGTTTCAACGTCATGATTTACCAGAATCAATAGCTTGGCGTACAATTAGTCAACTGGAAAGCTGTACATCACAAAGACAAGTACCAAATTTCTTCTGTGTGTCTCAAAGTGCAGTTTGTAGACTTTGGAACCCATTCTGAATTGCTGCATATGTTTATAGAAATCCAGGTCAAGGTTCGTCCACACGCAACAATGCAATTCGAAAATTTATGTCCATAGGAGACTTTTCGAAACAGAGAAAGAATTGTCATTCATCTATAAAAAAAGCTTTTCAAAGCCACAGGACGAGACATGTTGACTTAAACTGTACGAAATTCCTTCATTAGCATGGTTTATATACATGTATATCTTTTGTCTGCGTTCCCTTAATTGTAAGACATCGTAAAGCGAGGAGAAACTGGGCCAATGAGCTGAGCATAGCAGTGCCCAGATAGCACGCACACTTGCCGCAAGTGTGATTTTTCTTGATATTAGCTTGTCATGACAAACTTGATGCGGCAACTTTTCAGCAAACATCCTGCAAAGTAACAAAGCATCATCGACCAACCCACTTGAAAAACAAGTTTGCTGTGAAATTATGACAAACTTCACACTACAATTGCAAAACAAGTTTCCTGCAAAGTTGAGATACGTCACACTTACACACCACGACCTTGAAACAGTTTTATATTATCTGGTTTTTATCTTTGTCTCTGTTTTAAAAAACACCCGACTTTTAAAGCATCTCCTAGACCGTTCTTCTTTTTATTAATTCAATGATAATTTGTAAAAAACTAACTAGGTCTTTTGATACAAAAAATTTGAAAAAAGTCTCCATCTTTTTACTAAATATACACTGGCATACAAAAGTTAAGGAACATTTCGTAAAATGCGAGAAATTTGTAATTAATACGAAAACTATGTTTCGAAATCAGTTCTGGACAATCGTGTGACATTCAATAGAGTATCATATACATATTACAGTGAAGATTCGGTCACGAGGGCAATTAGGGGGACCACCAGAAAGGGATGAAGGCGAAAATAGAGTTTCACCCATCCTGTTCCACAGAAAGCTGATAACGAGATGTAACTTTTATCAATGGTTATGTTTGATGTGCATAATATTTACATACATTTTCGTAAGCATAGACAGATATTTGGGAAGATATAAATGCTTCTTTAAAAAATCCCAAATTTTTCCGCATGTGTTTTGCTTATAACATATAGAGTTTTCATTCAAATTATTCGAAATTGGCAGAACACTTGACAATATGTTACAGAACTATTGTATTAAAATTTGAAGCAAATACGTCAAATAGTACAGGAAATATGAATGTTTGTACTAAATTTTTTAATGCGCATGTGCGAGACGCAGCGGAATTTTTCTGTAAAGAAAAAGAGAACTCGCACTGTAAAGAAATCCATATATCGCTTTTTTCTTAATGTTGAAATTTAAAAGTTCATAAACAAAATTAAACCTAAAAAACAGTCATTGTTTGTTGAAAAATAATAACTTGCTTATTGCTCCATATTTTTAAAAGTAATTACTTTTGATCCCTAATTTCATAATTTATTCTACTAGCAAAACGTAGTTATTAGCGAAAATCGCTTTCTTTCTTTCTTTGACTTCAAATCATAGTCCCAACTCAAAATTTTAAAAATTAATGAAATCAAGAAAACAGTTTAAAATAAAACGTGTAGATGCACCGATCTATTAGCACAATCTATCTTCTCCTCTCAGAGTTCCGCTGGATGAGTGGCTAAGGCGTCTGGTTATGAAGTGGGTTTTCGGGGGTTCGAATCTGAGGTTTGTGTGCGTACTCTGTTTTTGCTATAGTTTGCAATGAGTTTGACACAACAAGCTTGCGGCAAGTTCGAATTGTGCTGACTAACTCGTTTGCATTAACTTGTTTCAAACTTGCACTCTTGCCGTCTCAAACTTACTGCAAGCTTTGCAGATTTGCAGAGCAAGATTGCTGCAACTTCGCTGCAAACTAAAATTGCTATCTGGGTGGGTAGCCCATAGTGTTACAAGTTCTCTTTAGATACATGGTGATAGATACTTCTGACGAAGCGATGTGATAATACAGCAGCATATTAACTTCATGGTGATATTACGGTCAATGTTTCTGCATCGAAAGGATTGGGCAGAAAATCTTTGTTGTTGAAGGAGATGTGAAAGAAGTCTTGAGAGGGCCGAGAGGAACTTGTTTATGGGTTGCTTCGCGGCCAACTTTCTTGTTGTTTCAGCAAAGAAGAAAAAAGGACGTCATTAACAGTTGTTCCCTTTCGACTACTCACAAGTACTTCTCATCATAATTGAAGACTTTCCCAGAGGCAGACCACTCCCGACCCCTCCACACCACGCAAATCCATCCACTACCAGCCACTCCGATACACATAACACAAGGTCGTGAATGCCAGCCTAAAATTTGCCAAATGAAGGGTGATAAGAACAATCAATACCGTAAGCTATCAAAAGGAGGAATTTATGCTCAATGGCTTGAATTCTCTCATTATTACTAAATCACTGCAATTCATTCTAAACTACTAATCTGAAGTAAATTCTGTTATACACTGAAATTTCATTTAACCCTTTATAAGGCCGTGGTAAGTATACTTACCACCAACTTCATCAATTTTTGAATGCATTTTTTTTAAAGGTTGGCATAAGTTGTCGCCAAATTTTTCGATGAAGCAAAAACCCTGATGTTCCAATTTCATTTCTCAAAACATAACGAAGTGTCTCGACTTGATAATTAATTATTAATTAGCAAAATTAATTAACAAACAATTAATGTCATCGAATACGTTAAATTAATTTATTTTCTAAAATTCTGTAAATTCATCGAAACTGTGATATTCATCACTTCCTTACTCTTTACCCTCTGACTGAGGATTTTTCAAAATCAATATTTAGATGCAACGTTTGCGGACATGTTAAACACCGTTGAGCCAAGCGAGTTATTTATATGCAAAGTTTTATAGCGTTGGATCATATTATACTTATAAAAGTACTAAGTAAACACATTAGCCTGTGAAAACTGCAGGATGCAGCAGAAAATAGACTTTGCTTCCAACCCGCACGATACGCAGTCGGAGGGTTAATAAACATCAAGTGGGGTTTTCAAGGCAAAGCCATCTTCCCAGATAGCATGCACATTTGCAGCAAGTGTGATTTTTACTTTCTCGCATACGAAGTATACAAAGAGAAAGTATTGCAATTGTCAAAAAATTCGAACTCGAGATTTTGAGGAATCTCCACGTTTTAGGCCCCCCCCCCCGAGTCCGAAAAACACAGTTTTGGAATTATGTGTGTCTGTGAACACGATAACTCGAAAACTATTAGAGATATAGGGAAGGAATTTGGTATGTGATCTTTACACATAATTTGTAGATTTCTATCAAATTTCAGAAAAAATTCGTCTACGGGAAGTCTGTCTGTCCGTGTTCATGTGAACACTCTAGCTCAAAAACTGGAATAGCTAGATGGATAAAATTTGGCACACAGTGTTATCATGAATCTAGGTCCGTATCAAATTTTGGACCAAATCTATCGAAGGGTTGATTGTCTGTTGGTCTGTATAATAGCAGTAACTTCTTATCAAAATTACTTACATGAATGAAATTTGGTATGTGGCCTTCTTACCTTAATTGTAGATTCGTGTCAAATTTTTTGATCAATCGGTTAAAAAAAGGCGTTCATTTTCTAATCCGATTCTCCAAGCGCACTGGTAGCAATCTCTGTGCACGCGGAAGCTATTGAGCGAATTACGTCGCTTTGTCCTTGAGTCGTCAAGAGTGGAATCTAGCAGTGTGTGATAGACGCGTTTTAATTGGTATGCATCTCTTTGAATTTGATTCTTTACCTAAATATTTTACAATTACTATAATCTACAATGAAAAACCTTCTGATAGTCATTGGATTCTGGGTTATAGTAGGTTCGAATTTTTTTAACCACGCGGGGGAAGGGGAAACACCACCTTTTGGGGGAAGTATACGATGAAGTTTAGGGGAGTCCACTCCCACTGTTTTCTGGATATTATCTTATCATGACAAACTTGACACGACAAATTTGCAGCGAAACTACTGCAAAGTAACATATCATAATCGATCACCCCCCTTGCAAAGCAAGTTTGCCGTGATACTGACACGGCACATTTACGACTCATGACACAGTGACGAAGAGAGAACTTTTCTTCTTCCGACTGTGGTCCTTGGTATAGGACCACAGAAGCATCAGAGGACATGTAGAAGGGAGCGCGAATCGAACCCGCGATCATAGGCGCGTATGCAGACCACTATACCAATTCGGACCACAGTCGGAATCGAAAACTCTTTTCTTGTGACTGTGGTCCGAATTGGTACAGTGGTCTGCATACGCACCTACGGATCCTATGATCACGGTTTGAATCGCGCTCCCTTCTACGTATCCTTGGATCGTAAAAGTAAGTTCTATTGAAAACAACTCAGTACACCCCTAGTATGCGGTCAGAAGAAGGGGGAGGGAAAAAAGTTGGAAAGGTAGCCCCACCGTCCTATTATGCGATTACAAAAGGGGAATCCTCCCGTAGGAACGGCTTTGAAGAAATGGAGTGAAATACTCTTGTTTACTCAATACCCCTGAATATGCAATAAAAATGATACAACAAGCTATTTTTTTCTACTGTTTGCGATCAGTGGCGGACTAGCCAGTTTGCTAGATTGCCCGATGGCAAGTGGGCCAATTGTTTTACCCTTTCTTGTTTATAATGGATTTAATATAAAATTTTAGTTCTATATATGTAAAGATGAATGTTTGTTTTTTACACAAATCTACAATTTTTACTGGATCTTGATAATATTTGACCCGTGTGCCCTTCAAAACAAGAGGAAAATCACTGTCAAATTTTCGAAATTCAAAGTTAATTTAAATTTCAATCAATTAAAAAATTCAGAAAGATTTCGTCGATTGTTCGCGAAATCTTCCAAAAATATAGTTTCACAAGAATAATTTTACCCCATTTTAAAAATTCAGAAAATTATCTTTTTTGATGATATCAAATTGAAGACAAATTACTTAAAAATTGCTTGTAAAATTATTATAATTTCAAACTTCCAAATCATCCAAAACATTTTCTTTCGTATCACTTACAATGGATGCCCTACTAACAGACTGCATTTTTCTTTCACACATTGTCGCTAAAACTGCTTACGGAATTTAAAATCAAATAACTTTAATCATATTTTCGTTATTTTAAACGTGAAAGTGATATTAACCCTGCGGAGAAGAAATTTATTCATTTAGATTAAATTATGTCATATTCAATACTCATGGATTCAGACTTGGTTATAACATTTAATTCCTGGTGTGCATACATCTTTAAAAATAATTTATTTTTACCAATCCATTGCTTTAGTTTGAACTTATTTACTTCTGAATTGGAGAGTGAGTAGTTAACATTTAATTTTGAGTTAGGGTGGGCCTTGAAGAAAGGAATCAAAATAAAAACTTCACTGAGTTTGTTTTGAGTAGTAAACATAAAAAAGTAATAAAATGCAATACAAATTTGTAGAATGCGGACGTGAAAAATAAAATTTCTGAATTCCATGTCTTGACAGTCTCACCTTGGTCAAAATAGATGCTTGACAGCTAAGAAATTGCAGGCCGTTTTGCTAGATCGCCACCGAATGTGATCAAATATTAGAAATTCCAATCTGTTATTTTCTTATCAAAGGGACTTGTAAACAGAGCATTTGTCTAAAATTTAGTGAATTTTGGAAATATTTTTTACCCGCCAAATGCATGAGGGGTTATATGCTGAAGATAATAATAACCGATTACTAACAAATATTTAATTATCCATGATCTTTTCCCTTCATATTTATTTAGAGTTGATTTAGCAAACAGTTCTAATTATATTTGAGGTAGTTTCAATGTAATACTAACCCATTTTGTTTGTTTTTACTCTTTTTCTCAGAAATTTCATTTTGCTATTACGTTTTGTATCCTAATAGACCTGCACATACTAAAACATATTAAATCAGATTTAAGAGAACTTTTAAGGAGATTGAGACGCATTTTTGCATGAGAAATAA
The DNA here is from genome assembly GCA_013235015.1 of Araneus ventricosus. Lineage (NCBI taxonomy): Eukaryota > Metazoa > Arthropoda > Arachnida > Araneae > Araneidae > Araneus > Araneus ventricosus. The sequence goes on along the minus strand of BGPR01011549.1, from coordinate 21,345 downwards.
TACAATCATATTAGTGAAATTTCGGAGCTAACGATCATTAAAGAAATTTGTCTGAGAACTTGGAAACCTATATTTTACTCTATATTAAAATGGAATTGTTCGATTTGGATATAGAATAATTATTGATAGAATTGCACAGTCATCTAGTGAACTCAAAAGTTTGCTGACTTGCCCTTAACACATGTTTTTTCCACATACACTTCTGTACTTTTGAGTTGTTATTCTTTGACTGTAAGAAATATTTTTAAAAAAAATTGAAATTGGTAAATCTGCTCATTATTTTCAGTTTGGTTAAAAAAATTATAATATACTTCCAAAATTATTCTATATAACCACCAAAATTATTTATTATTCAATCATTAAACTGTATTTATATTTGGCATTTCTTAACTCCAATAATATGTATAATACTTGAATACTGTAATTAAGGAAAGTATTACGAGTATATTAAATAATTATTGTAATTATTATTTAATAATATCAATATAATTAATTATATATATTATTTATTATTAATTTCATTTATTATATTTGTAAAAAATAAATTTAAAAAATATAATGTAAGATGGCATTGCAATATATTGACTTATGTCAGTCACTATTTTCGGACCCAGTCCGCCACTGTGTGCAATGAACTAGACACGAAAAGTTCACTGCAAGTTTGTCGCATGGTGACTGGTAAGTTTGCGTTAACTTGCTGCAGTCTTGTTATGAATTGCGGTCTTGCCGTGCTGAACTTGCTGCAAGTTTGCAGACCTGCATAGCAAGACTGCTGCAACTTTGATGCAAACTAAAATTGCTATATGGGTAAGAACTAAAAAAACATACTTCTTGGGAAATGTTATATCAAGAAACAGTAATTTATTTCATTTTTTATTGTATAGAATTCATTTTATTGTTATTACTTATTGTATTTCATTTCTATTGATACTACCCCAAATACTTGCCATCAACACAGTATTCTATGGACGAGTTTTCTGCTTTGTTTATTTACATTAAAATGCGGTGACTACGTAATTCCGGTGTAATGCTAATTCAATGGATCTTCAAAGCTGAAGTTCAACGTACAAGCAGATAAAGTCGAGGTTTTTACTGTATTTAAACAAACCAGAAAACTCGTCCATAGAAAATTATATAACAGATAGTTTAAAATAATACAAAAATATAATATTGAAAAACCATGGAAAAAGCATTTCTATTCCTACGAAAAATGAGTAGTTTGATGAAGCGCCGAAAATAAATTTACGTGAAACAGTAATGCTAATCAGCTCGAGTGCGTCAACAAGTCAACAATCGAGAATTTTTTACCTTTTCTTGGACTATGAATGAAAATCTTTAAAACTTAAGGGCTATCTAAATTCTAGATTTCAAAAGCGAAAAGAATTTAATATTTTGAGAAGGAAATTTTGATTACGTATGACTTCAGACATACTTCAATTGTGAATGTTAATTTTACATCGACTTCCATACCAGTAATAATTTTCAAAGAAATGCCGTGTTTCTTCTTATTCATAAAATACTAAATTATTTCTTAAATGTTTGAAATTTTCTGTATGATTTTTGAATTATATATTTACTATAGGTGAAAGCAGCTCCTTGCGTCGTAGGACATTAAAATGAAGTGAAATGATTACATTAAATTATTATCATTAATTTTGAATATCCGGCCGGTCGTTGCACGTGTGTCAATCACAAGATAATTACTTCTTCCTTGCGTCGGACGGCATAAAAATGAAACCAGACAACGATTTATTGCGTGAAATATTAAAAATCGACACATTCAAGCTTGGCGAATTTGCTTTAAAAACCGGCCCATTATCACCGTTTTATATTGATCTTCGACATATGACAAGCCACCCGAAAGTATTCAATGCCGTGTCAAAGGCCATCTATGGAAAGATGAAAGCTCTCAACATCAAGGCTGATGCAATATGTGGAGTCCCATATACAGCTCTACCTATAGCATCTTTTATTTGTTCTCATCACGAGATTCCTATGTTGGTGAGACGGAAAGAACGTAAAGATTATGGTACGAAGAAGATGGTTGAAGGAGTGATAAAGCGTGGCGAGACATGCCTAGTTTTGGAAGATGTCGTCGTCAGCGGTGCAAGTATCATCGAAACAGTTGCAGATCTTCGAAAAGAAGGTTTGATCGTCACAGATTGTATCACTATTCTTGACCGGTTGCAAGGTGGTGTAGAAAACTTGCTCAAAATGGGTATTACTTTGCATTCTTTGTTTACTATAAAGGACTTGTTTGCCTTGTATTGTTCTTTACATGATGTTGATGAATCTCAGATAAAAAGGGTGTATGATTATTTGCGTGACAATGTGTATGAAATATTGGAAAATGAACTTCCAAATTAAGAATTGCTGCTTCCAGTTAGGAATCCCAAATATGGAGTGGGCTTAAGGTGCTGTAGATTGTATTTTTTATAGTATGTGCAGAATGGGGCCAATATTTAATATATATTTATATATGCTTGCGAATCTGATATGTATAATTGTTTTTATCATAACATGCCTATGGAACTATGTAGATAACCTGAAAATTAACCATATATGTGCTTAAACTGTGATATTTATTTTCATGCGGTTTTAAGGTATTGTTAGAGCTATTGTTATTTTTATGATTACTTCACAAGTGCAGTAGAATCTCTCATAACCTGTAGCAATGGGACCTTGTTTATGCCAGAAAAAAAAAAAATTTCTGAGTAGAGTTAAATATATGTTTTCAAATTTACCTGTGTATGCTCATGATACCAACCTGTTAAAATTGCAGCATGTGATGTTCGTAGGTCATGTTTTTTAAATCTCCGAGTCACAGTTAAATAAATATAAAAAATTATGCAGTTTCTGAAATCAAAATCGTTCATGAAATTTACAATTTCTTAGTGTAATGACATATAATATTGCCAAGTTGTTTTTTTTATTTTTTTTTTATTATAAAAGTTTGCTTTCTTGGTCTGCATGTCATCTTCGTCCTCATCTTTCACAGTTTATTTTCAATTATTTTGTCGTTATCGAGAGAGTAGGAATGGAATAGAATTATCTACATCCACCCAAATCTGCACCTCCTCTTCTTAACTTATTACACATCTTCTTTATCTCGTAGGCCTGAATTTCAGATTTAATTTTATACCCTCAGAAGTCTCACTATTTTGATACTGCTGGTTAGGAGAGATTTTATTTTGCATAAACTTTGCAAAATGTGTGTTTGGCAAAAGCAGGACATTCTTGAAGGGAGTTTTCCAGTCTATTTGGAGCTCTGAGTTCGGGGCTATGATAAAGTCCATTTGGAGTGCATTGTTCCAATTAGGTGGGCCATTCATGGAGGCTCCATTCAAACGACACAACCGGTCACTGCACTCCCCTCGGGCAACTGTGCCTAACCCTCCTCCTGTTTTCGAAATGAGACCCTTCCCCTCTGCCCTGCTTTCTTCAGAGAGCTTCACTCCCTCATTTTGTGACTTTCCTTTTTGTGAGAGGTGCCCTTTACCCATGATTATATTTCAGTTTTATGGCTATTGTGCAGAATGGAAAATGGGACTGGATGAAAATTCAAACATATTGACTACAATGAACCAATTCTCATCGGATGTTTGCATTGAGACAGATTTTGGAGTGACACACTCCAAAGGCCCATGATAATATTTCAGTTTTATGGTTATTGTGCGGAATGGTAAATGGGACTGGATGAAAATTCAAACATATTGACTACAATGAACCAATTCTCATCGGATGTTTGCATTGAGACAGATTTTGGAGTGACATACTCCAAAGGGTGTGGAACAGTCTGATCATGTATGTCCATCTTAAGATTGCTGTACTTGTCACATCATTGTTGGCAACTCCCATGCCAACAGAAAGGTCATATTTTCCCCCTCCCACATATTTATGCTTGACAACAACAACTATTGAGCTAATCGGAAAAGTATCAATTGGTTTCTAAGAAACCATTTGAAAGTATTTGTGTGTGATGATGGATATAGGAGAGCAAAAAACAACAGTAAAATGTTGCGACTGAAAAACAACATTATCTAAAATCTAAAGGTCCGACCCTGGTACAAGGGAAGTTATGCTACATTCTAAATAAGAGGAGAGAAGAAACACACACTACCACATCCTTAGTAGGCAGAAGAGAAAACTAATTTATTTACATATGTACAAGTAAGAAGGGAAAAACAACAACAACAGTAAACAAGGTCAACGCCATCTGGTGTGGGAGACACAAACCATTTGCAAGCTTATACAGTATTGCTATTGTAAATATCATTGAAATAAATTATACTCATAAATATATTTCTTTATTAATCTGATAAAGAATATTTAAACCATGCTGAGCATGAATATCTTTTTTGACATTTTTTTTCTTCTTTTTTTCACATATGTGTATAAAGTATTTAAAAATAAGATATGTTCTGAGGATGGTTTTGAAGGTATTTCTGATTTTAAGAAACGGTGCTTTGGGAAGATTCAATATTTTCATAAGAAATTATTCTGCCTTTCATCTTTTGAGATATGATTATTTCTGATTAGCTTGGATCTCGGAATCTATTGTTAAAATATTTAGTCTGTAATCTCTCGCTAATAATTCATAAACTTTCAAGCAATCATTTTTAGTATTTTCTGCAGTCCTTCCACAATTCTCTTAAGAAATTAAGTTTTAAATAGAATTTTAATTACTAAAATTAATATTAAAAGTTAATCAATGATAGTGATGTTTTTTTATTAGAAGTAGAAAGGGAGGTTGTATAAAATTTAATTTTGTTCCTATAAGTGGTTTAATTCATAGAATTTTGCATATATTCAAATTGTTTTAATATATAGTATGTGATTCCAATTATCATAATATATCTGAAAATAATGGAAAGAGAAACTTGTATTTCCCCCCCTTCCACTATGTATATTCTGTTATGATAAGGTGGCTGTATTTTTATATGGAAACTACTACTAGAAATATTTTTGTATAGAAAGGAGTTTTTACTATTTTTAAACATCCTTTATAAACTGGAATTTTTTCTAATATTAATAATAAAAATAAATCTTTTTAATGAAATAGTAATTTTTGAAGATTATCTGTTGAGGTAATTTTTCTGTACAATGTTATTCTTTTAGCAAATCTATTTTTCAAGCATTTTTGCAATGCTATTATAAATTTTTTATTGTAAATTTGTTTTAAATTGTTATATAATAAAAGTGATTCTTGAATGATCTGTTTTTGGCTTGTTTCTTTCTAATCCCCCCTTTTCCGTCTGTACTTTGACAGCTCTTCTCATTTCACAGCTAATGAATATTTTGTCTTTCAATAGTGAAAAATCAAAATTGCCACGTGATTGTTAGCATTTCATGTAAGTGATGAGAGGATATTCAGTCTGTTGATATAAATAACTACTAGAGCAGTGCTGCCCCCCCCCCCTTCCCATATTCCATGATAATCATTTTACTTTTTTGTACCCCCAGCGATCATATCTTCGCTCTCCCCCCAACCATCCCCAGTGCAAAGGAGATTTTATTATAAAGGTGGGTTTACATGAGGCCAATACTGTCTCGGCAATAAACTCAAGCATGCACACAAAGAAGATCAGGTATGCACGGAAATAGCGGACAATGTTAAGTTCTTGTTCCGTCAGAGCAACTACATACTATTGTCTGATAATATTACTCATGCAAGCCCACCTTTAATATTGAGGGTTGAATTAAATCAAATAACTTGAATGAACATAATATTTATAGAATATATTTTGTATTTTTATTCCATTTTTTTTTATAATACCATTAGTTCAATGCCAAATAAATAATTTCACATTGACTAACAAATACTCATGGTGGTAATCATCTACTTGAGTGGAAGACAACTTCAATGCAGCCCTTGAGATTATTTCAGGGAGCTGAGTTTTATAAAATTAGGTTAAAATGAAATTGGATATTATCTCGTGCCTGAAACTGTGTCAAGCCTGTATGCAACATACACATAAGAAGGAAATGCTCTTTACACAAGTTTCTTTTTTCATAAAAGGTAATAAATGTTTAATTGCTTTAACACTGAGAACTTGGCAACCGAATTCTGTTACTTTTTTTCCCATTTTAATCCCATATGATTCGTGTTTCCCAGCATTACTTTTGCATACCTGAATGGTATGCAAAACACTGCACAGACAGGTTGGGAACCTCTGAAATTGATGTCACTCTTGATGTTATTGTTTCCAATATAATCAGAAAACCTTTCCTACTGATAAATCATTTACATTGCATGAAAAAAAAATAATAATTGCAACTTTTTTTAGATTTTGTGTCAAGATTTTTTTTTTTTGTCATAAATTAGAAAGATATTCAGGATTTTTACATTTCTGCTCATTTTCGGGTGGTTTTTTTTATGTATTCAGAAAACGTTTCTTTAAATCTTTTTGTCCACTTTTAGGAAGTTTGCTTACTCTGAAATAATTAAATAACATGACATCATATTTAGTTTTATACTTTTCTTTAACTCTTGTAACCTTGCAATTCCAGTTCTTTATTCTAATTTGAAAGGATTAAATAGGATAAAAAGGATTTTGATCTATATTTTCAAAGTGACCTGTTATAATTGTGCTATTAATATTTTTATCGTTACGTGTGTTATTTCAGTAAGATGCGAGATTAAATGTTTGATTTTGTATTTTTTCCTTAAATATTGAACCATTTTTTTAGGTTTATAAAATTGCTCTCTGTAAATGAAGCTATAAGCTTTATGACCCATATCATATTAACATCTCACTTTTTTCTCTATAAACGTTACAACATCAGAATCATGTTTGGTAATTAGAGTAGATTTTCTGTTTTTTACAAATTTTTTGCTATTATCTCTGCTTAAAAAACTGAAGATGTACCGTTAATATTCAAACTTCATGTGCAGAAGCCACTTGGGGGAAAAGAATTATATACAGAAAAAGTTACTTTGACCAACTATTAAAAACAGTATGATCACTGAATTACAGTCGGCCCCCATTTGAACGAAGTCTCTAAATCCCGAAAAAAAATTCTTTATATGGAAAATTCATTAAGAGATTCACCTTTTAAAATACTTTAAACTACACAAAACAGATTTTAAATTCATAAACACTAAATATTATTAAAAAAATAATTAATCACACCTTTATTTTGTAAATTAATATATTTGTTTTATATATTTTACTCATCAAAAGGAAATCTGCAAAGAAAACAAGAATAAAACAAAATATTGTCCAGGAATACACTGTATTTAATTAATAGTATATTGTATTTAATTAATAATAGTATTTAATTATTAATTAAAAGAATAATTTTATATTAAAATTAATGAATTTTAGCATTTCATCATACCAGGTTTGTTGATTTCTGCATCATAATAATTTCCATCTTCGTCTTCATCGCAATTCATTGCTGTATTGTTTTTATTTTTCACACTGTCCAATTAAAAAATGCCTCATCCACATCTTCATATATACATGCTTTTAAACGTTTTGAACAAGAATTCGATGAATCACAATTTTGTATCTTGCCACGATTTTTTTTATTATGGTTGATAAGCTGTTTGGAGGAATACCAAATTTTAAAGCAATATCCTTTTTTTTTTCATGCCTTTATCCACCTCATGAAGAATTAAATTTTTTTCTTTGATGCTCAAGCACTTTCGCTTTGACATTTTCCAGCTTCAAAGTCATTGATCACCATAAAATATGTTAAAAGAAAGAATAAGTTTGAAATGTTTAGAAATATTTTGAGAAATAGGGAGAAAAAAAAAATATTGATCACAAGAAAAAGTTCGTTAAATAGAGAATGCACTTCGCTATTTGGAGGTTATTTTACGAAGAAATTCGCAAAATGTTCTTGGTTTCAAGAAAAAGTTCGCAAAGTAGAGGTTCGTTAAATAGAGGTCCGACTGTATTTAGGTTGGTTTTTTTTCCACACTGAAACTGTTTAAATTACTTTCATTTAATGAAAATCAATAATGTAATCATTGTTGTAGACTATTTGTATCAAATATTATCTGCATATTTTAAAGAAAATTTAATATAGAAGTGTCAAGTAAGATGAAAAGATCAGAAATGTTTATTTAATTGAAAAAAAGTCGTATTTTACAAATTTCTTTTCTTCGCCCATATATTTTTGGTGCTTTACCTTCTAAGAGGATTTGAAAGAAATTCTCAAATTTTCTCAATACTAATGTGATAAATTACTTTTTTGAGGTGAAAATTAAGAAAGTTATTCTAATTATATTATTTTGTGAAAAATTTTGAAATTCTGTGCATACAGTTCTTTTATACAGGATGTGTGTGAACTAGACATGTTTAATAGATACCATAAGAGATATCTACTTAATGTCGTTTTGTTGCAGTCTTTTACTTTATTTAAAAGTATGTTAATTACAATTTAGAGTAGTACTAAAATCCTAAGCCTCATGTTCTGATTTAACATGAACTTAGTATGTGCAGTAGAAATTATGATAAACTTGGAAGCAGTATTCATGAGAAAAAATTATTTGGAAAGAAACCTTAATTTCGCACATGTCCATGAATATCCAACTTAATTTAAAGCATAGATTTCAGTAAATTTCTTTCAAATTATATAAATTTAAATTCCAAAAAAATATATTTATTTGAAAAATTATCAAAAAATTGGTGAAAGATCATTTAAAAAAAGTTTTTTATAGATATATTTTAAAAGATTTTTAAAGCGTAGTAAAATATCAAAAATAAAGCTTACTTTCAAATTCCTTGAAAATAAATCGAAGGAAAAAACAAATTTCAGAATTACGACTGTGCCTTCAAAATCTGACTAACTGGTAGTATATGTTAGTTGAAAATCGTTTGCGAATTTGATTTGTTAGACAAAGCAAAAACAAGCAGTTGGATGCATTCGGTTTAGCCACGGAAGTGAAATGTAAATGTCCTGTATATAGGACACAGGGTGTTAATGAGTTAACTTGACAACAGCTGAAGTGGCCACTAAATGCTGCAGAACATGTTTTTTTTTTATTACCAACTTTGCTGCATAAGATTGTTGTACTGGATGCACTTTTGACAAATTCCATGATAAAAGAAACTGATATTTCATTCCAATATTCATGTCGTATGACAGCTGCTGTCAAGTTAACATGTTGGCTGTCGAGCACGCACTTTGACTCATGCCTGTGATTCTCGCCTACTGTCTAATTAGAAGTCCCTTCTTTACTGAAGTTAAGAGATAACGGAGAAGGGGTCACCTAATTAGACAGAAGGTCCGATTTTCCGCATCACCAAATATGGGTGATGCAGCAGTCAACATATTAATGGAAAAGTACTGATATAATCTTGAAGCATACAAAAAAAATATTTGATTTCGGATCTTTTGAAACTTCAAATAAAGATACATTTCTGTGAAAGTGCAATTCAAATATATATATATATATATATTGCTGTTTATCTCAATTGATACTGATAATGATATCTTAATTAAAATTTGCAACTTTGATAATTAAAAAATCCTATAAATCTTTCTTCTATGGAAGCTTAGCTCGTCAGCGCAGGCCAATAAATGTTGCTATAACAGCTGGACCACGACCTGGTACTCGAATTCCTCGGGGTAACTATCCAATTGAGCTTGCTGTATGGGTAGCTGATCAACATGTTCATTCATGCCAGTATACATTGGATGTAATTGGTAATTACTGGTATTTTTTGTTGGTCATTTTAAGTTGATTTTATAACTTGCATTTAAAAATCTAATTACTGCTTCTGTTGGCAAAAATTATTGAAAACACATGTATTTTCTACTTTAGAAACTTCATATTTTGTGGTTCATGTCAATGGTTTTGTAAAATTCTACAGCATTTCAATCAAAGTATTCCTTTATCAGTTTGTTTGATATTTTATAAGCATTTTTTGACGAGATTGGAAAATTATTGCTCTTTCTTTTATCTATGTTATATTTAGTATTACGTTATGTAAATGTGTGCCACATTAATATTTTTATTGAAAGGTTTACACAAACTATAATGCCAAACATTAAAAATTAGTTCAGATCTACTCATTGCCCATAGACAACATTTTCTTAGCTTCAGTGTTTCATTTTTGCAACTGCATATTTTTCTTGCAAATTTTTAACTCCAAAAGAGAAAAAGAAAGAAAAAATCTACAAATTTATTAATTATTTTATAGATATCACAATCATGTAACCAAAATTTTGCCATTGCAGATCAGGTAACCTTTTTTGTTTTAAATACTAAAATTTTATAAGAATGATCTAATTTTGTGATTTGAAAAATATGAAATAAAGTGAAATTAAGCAAACATTTATTTTAAACTTCCAAACACCCAATTATTTTTATCTTATAGCTCTTAGGTAAGAAAAGTTAGCTTTTAAAGTGAATGAACCAAATTTATTTTTTACTTAATCTTATCTCTGAAATCTTAAAAATACTTTATCCATTTATGTTTAAGAAAATATGCTTATAAATACTAATTTTCTGCTTTTGAACTGAACATGAAAAATGGAAAAGTCTGGTTTTGCCACTCGGAAAGTAGTGATGACACAAAAATTAAAACATTTATTAAATTCTTTTAGCATAAAAATCACTAATAACAATATATAAAGACTTCTTTTTTTGTTAAATTTAATAAGCAATGAAATAACTTTTAACTTGAGTATGTTTGTGTATTGCTGATTGATCCAAATGGCTATCTGTCTTTATAATAAAGTAGAGAATGTTGCTGATGGTAACTACTGCGAACTACAGCTTGAAAGCAACTGTTTTTTTTTTAAATAATTTTTGCTAATTTTTTCATTAGATTATGCTATTTTGTTTCGTTTTTTTGTTAGCATTTTTTCAGACTACATGGCTCTATATTGAAAATATTAAAGAATTCTAAATGACAGCTGGTTAAAATGAAGAAATAATATGTAAAGAACATTAGCTAATCAAAGGATTTTCATGTGATTCTTATAAATAATGTGATTCTTGGATAATATTATTTGAAATTTATATAAAAAATTTTTAAAATTTCTTGATCAACTTTTTCTTTAACTTTCTGCCTATATTTTTATTTATTCTTTTTGTTTCCAGTAAAAAAATGCAAAGATGTTTTTCCTCCAAGTGATGGATCTGTGCACTGTTCTTATGGAACAATTTGGGGAAGCAAATGCAATTTCTCTTGTTCTGCTGGCTATGAGTTACTGGGTCATCATTCAATAATTTGTGAAGAACATTCAAATGAAATGTCATGGTCTTCGTCTTTTCCTAAATGCAAAAGTAAGCTTAATTAGGAAATACTGTGTCGTGTTCATGTTTACCTCTCCATCATTGATATTTCTGTATAGTAAAATTTTATAACTATAAAAAAAATCAGAATTTTACCCTAGTACATGAATACAATCAACTGCAAGTTATTTCGCATCCTTGTCTATTAATAAACATGGTCTTAAGAATTCTCTATGCAAATTTGGAATTTATTATTTCTTCTGTTTCAAAGTAAATTAAAAGTATCTTTCAAGAAGTATACAGTACAATTACTTTATTTCTTCAAATGCATGGCACTTCATTCTTTTATATTGGTATTTGATTTAGGTTTTTGCTTTAAAATTTTCAGTTTTGCTTCTAATGATTATGGATAATCTTTTTCTCTTCCCCCCCCACTCCACCTTCCCATCTGAAGTACATATAAAAATGAAAGTATATGGATTGTAACTACAACTTTTGACAGCTTATATTTTAATATTTAAGTTGGTTGATTTCAGACTCTATTGCAGAATTTTTTAAAAGTAAAATTGACTTTATAGCTAAAAAATTGCCTCACCAAAGACTTAAAGAATTCTAAATCATGTTATTTTGATATTTAACTTGATAAGTTTTATATTTGTAAAGATGGAATTTCATAATAGATTTTTTACTCTCTTCCTGATGCATTATAGCTCTGAAATTTTGTGCAGTTTTGTATTTCGGTTATCAATACAATATATTTTCAGAACTTAATTATTGTTAATTGAAATTTAATTAAATTTTGATCCTGTATGAGGGATACCGTCTGGTTATGAATTTGAGAAAAAATTCATCACAAGATCACATAATATTTATAATGGAGAATTGTGACCCAAAAGTTGTAGACTGGAAAGCAGAAAAAACAACAATAATAATAAAGGGTTTTTAAACAATCTTTTATTATTGTACTATAATGTAGAAAATATATATATTTTTTAATGAAAAATAGTATATAGGTCAAAACAAAATCACAAAAACTTAAAGTGCTGAAAACATTAATGTAAGAAAATTAAACCACAATGAATATCGTGAAGAAAATTCCTGAACATTCATTAAAAATTGAAAAATATACTATAAATGTATTGAAATTCTAATTTTCTTAGAGTATTTCTATCAGTGCCTAATGGTTTTGGCCTTAATATTTTTGATGAACTTATCTTAGTGCTGTAATAAAAGTGTTTTTAAAAATGTGTTTTTATTCTTTGTCCAACAATTGCATATATGTCATTTTTAGAGATTCCTTACAAGTATTCACCATCTGTGAAAAGCCTGCCATGTTTGAAACCTCAGCAACCTTCTGATGGTACAGTTGTGTGTGACTCTAATGGACAAAGTATGTATCCTGATGGAAGTGTGTGCCAGTTTTTCTGCTATCCAGGATTTTTGATAGAAAATCTTTTGACCAGCAATGCTTTAATAGTCTGTAAAAATGGCCAGTGGACTCCTAACAGCAATGTTCAGTGTATAGGTAAGGAAGTGTTTCAGCCTTAATATATTTCAATGAAATGTTCTTTGAGATTTAAAATAATTTTCTTTGATACTGATTTTTAAAATTTATATTTACTGTAAAAAAATACTTAGAATTTCATGTTAAGTTTGCAATTTTAGAAACATTTGTAGACATGCATTTTAATTACAACTAGTTACTCTCCTAGAATTTGTAATAAGGCTTCTAATCCAAAGCCTTATTAAGAATACATCGCTACATGATTACTGAAACTGTGTGAGATAATACATAATTATGGAAGTGTATTAATGTCAAAAATTGTTAGAAATTAACAAATAACAGAACTGTACTTCTTTTTTTAATGCAAATTATTTAAAACTCTCAATAGAACTCAATTCAACTATATGCAAACAATAATGAAAGATGAACTTGCATATGCCATTTTTCTCCCCTTCATATTTTCAATGTTAAAAAAACTTTCCCGAGAGGTTAATTTGGATGTACGAAAAAAAATGTTGCATATAAGATTAAATCTGTCATATTTAAACCCACACATTCATTTCTAGATTGTTATATGTGTAGTATTTGATTTAGAAATGTCCCACTGTACTGATAAAGACTCCTTTTTGTGATTATGTACTCAACTGTTAGTTCTTTGCAATTGCAATCCATAGTGAATAATTCAAACATAATGATTTTTCAGAAATCTTTTTTCCTATATATCTCAAAAACTTTAAAATTAGAAACTGCCATCATTTAATAACAAGATTTGTTTGAAAGCAAACCTTTTTGTTTACCAATTATTTAGTTTTAATTACTCAAAAACATAATTTTCTTTGATCTGTTGTACAAAATATTCTAATTTTGTTAGATTTTCTCATTTTTGAAGTGATTGTCTAGAATTTCAGTACATTAATTTGCACTATGTAGTTCATAATTTTATTCTTGTAGCTTGTTATTGCAGCTGGATGAATAAAAATTGCACCTAAATTTTTATTTTTGTATACAAGTGTAAAAAAAATATGTATTAAAATGTTGTTTTATTTGAATTGAAAAGCTGTATACATAGAATGTTTAATAACTACCCAAATATATATGGGTAATTCAGAAAGGATGTTCTGTTAACAGTTTATGCCATAGCTGCTTTGTAATTGCAAGACTGCGCCTATGCACCAATTAGTTCAAACCATCTGAAAGACAGATTTTATTGCTAGGGCTTGCTTGTGTTAATAATGCTTGTGTTTCATAGTGGGTAGCAATTATGTTCAAGATAATTTGTATACCTAACACCTCCTCATAGGACAACTGCTATGTATCAATTCATTACAGACTTTGGCTGGGAAATATTTCTTCATCCCCCACCCCTTACAGCCAGAGCTCAAGCTCTCTTATTTTCTTATCTTTTTGCAATTTTAAGTTTTTCCTTTCTGGCAACAGGATAACACTGCTGTGAAACAAGATGTTACCACCTGGTTATCATCACATGTGACATTGTTCTTGTATGTGGGAATGCAAAATATGGTGCCTCGTTATGACTAGTGTCTCAAAGTGGGCAGCAGTTATGTTTAAATATATTTATAGCATTTACCTCAATGAACAATAAAAAAAATGTTTTGTTTCATTACATGTTCTTCCAGAACTTACTTTCTGGATACCCTAAATAATATGTTCATTTCACAATATAAAGGAAAAGAAATGAATACATGTAGGACATAACAGTTCTTATTTTAGTCAGCTCTTACAATTTTTAAAAGGCTGTATGAAGCATGATATTGTAGAAAGTGTATATTTATTTAACTAAAGTCTTGAAGAAGAATTAGTTTTACTTAATGAGATTCAAATATGATTTTCATTTTTCATTACATTTGGAGGTCATTAATTTATTAATAAATTTTTAATAATGTTTTCATTATCAGTATCTTTGCGCTTTGGCAAATGGATATTTCATTTATTAAAAAGTTGCATGTGGGCCTTCAAGAGCTTCTTCAGTTTTTAGCATCTTGTTGTTCATGTAAAATCGGATTAATAATTATAGCTTATTTTGGTAAGCTTATAACGCCATGCTGTCTTTGTTAAAATATAGTATAGAAATGTAATGTAAAAAATGGTGCTGTAAATGAAAATAGTTATTGTATTAATTATGTATTAATTTTATTTATGAGGAATGAATGTTTCAATTTTTGTTTCAGATATTCAAATAAATATAATGCTAATATATTCTTAAATTTAATCTATGCCTTTCAGGATATATAAATATTATTTTACATATTTATTTTTTTATAGCAACATACTGCTCGGATCCTAGACAGCCTGAATATGGATCAGTAAGATGCAATAACAAAGACGTAAAAGAAGCTTCATTTAAGTCCAAATATAAGAATGGGACCTCCTGTCATTTCCAGTGCGATACAGGTTATGTCATTCCCAAATCACAGCGTCATTTAAACAAAATAACCTGCTATGCACCACATTGGAATGATTCATCTATCCCGGAGTGTAAGCGTAGGTTTAGTGTAAAATATTTGACATGATCACCCTTTAATCTTTTTGATTTGTTTTATGAATGTTTTTGTATGATCAAGCCAAAAAAGTATTATTTGATACTTGATTTCTAACTTTAGTGAGCATTAATCATTGTCTTTTTATAAAATCAAGAAAAAAATCATTGACTTAAAAATATTTACATTAATATACTGTTACCTGGTATAATTACTGATTTTTATTGGCAAGAAAGAATATAGTAGTGTATGATACATTGCAGATTCTCAAAGATTTTAATATTAAAATTATGAAATATTCAGGAAAAGAGTTTTATACTTGTGTTTTTTCTCAATAAATCATTGATATAATTATATAAAATTGGATAATTTATGATGTTAATTTAACTAATCTTTTTTTTTTTATGTGTGTGTGTTGAGAATGAGTGAAATTTTGAGTTTTCCAAGGGAAAATATTTCAGTATCATTTTACTGTTTAAATTGTAATAAATGCTCAATCAGTTTTATCTAGCAATAATATTCTCAGTTTTGTTGAGCAGTTTTTAAACAAATCATTTTACTGGTTCTTTCAATATTTTTTTAACAAATTTTTGTCATTTCTTTTTTATTTATAATTTGGTTACAAAGACAATATGTGTATATAGATAAGCTGTTATGTATAGACTGATAATTAATTTATTAAAAATTTGTCCTTATAAAAATCATATTTAGGTTATGCTGCATTGAAAACAACTGAAGAAGCAAAAAGATCTTGTGACCAGTTAAGAATAAAATAGTCAAACTATATCGGGATGTTGAATAAGTTTTCACTGTTCTCCAACAAACGGCATTACAAGACTGTGTGCATGTAGTTTCTGATGGTGATGCGTCTGCTAGAAGTTTTATAAGCAAGCTTGAAATTCAGTGTATGTCATTTCACCGAAGTGTAAACAACTTTTTCATAGAGTTAAACATGTCAAATTTTGTGCTGAAAAAATATTTGCGTGAATTTTACTGCACTACTTTATTAAAAAAAAATCTGCAGCTGAAGCACACAGAATTCTTGTTGAGACTTTCGGTGATCATGCTTTGTTGGAAACAACATGCAGATATTAGTTTAGACAATTCAAAAATTTTGATGTTGAAGATAAAGGGAAATGCTCCAGAAGAATTGGAGAGGCTTACTTCATGAAGACTCATGTCAGATGCTAGCTGAACTTGTAGAATCATTTGGGGTTTGATCACACAACAGTTTTGAAACTTTTGAAAGCATTAGGAATGATTTAAAAGCAATGTCATTGGGTGCCATACCAGTTGAAGCCAAGACATGTTGAACAGCGTCTTTTCATGTGTGAACAGCTGCTTCAATGGCAGAAAAAGAAAGGTTTTCTTGCATCATTATCGTGACTGCGATGGAAAATGGATACACTACGATAACCCTAAGCGTAGAAATTCATGGGGTAAGCCCATCCATTCTTCAACATCGTCGGCAAAGCCGAATATCCATGGTTCCAAGCTTCTGCTCTGCATTTGGTGGGATCAGCTGGGTGCAGTGTATTATGAGCTGCTCAAACTGAATGAAAGCATCATGGGAGGTCACTATCAACTACAATTGATGCGCTTGAGCCGAGCATTGAAGGAAAAATGGATGCTATATGAGTAGAGATACATCAAAGTGATTTTGCAGCATGAAAACGCTCGATCACAGGTTGCAAAACCAGTGGAAAACCTACTTGGAAATGCTTAAATGGGAACTCCTACCCCTACCTGCCGTATTCACCAGACATTGCCCCTTCAGATTATCACTTGTTCTGATCGATGGCACATGGCCTGGCTGATCAACACTTTCATTCTTATAAAGATTCCCAAAAATGGGCCCTTTCCTTGGATTAGCCTCAAAAGACGTGTCATTTTTCCGACATGGAATTCAAATGCAGCCAGAAAGATGGGAAAAATTAGTGGCTAGAGATGGACAATACTTTCAGTGACATGTTTTTTGCAATTTTTTAAAAAGTAAAACATTAATTTTTACTAAAAAAAACAGCGAGAACTTATTCAACTCCCCAATATAAAAAAATTAATAATTCTGATGATATCCATATATTATCTAATGGTGGCTGAAAGATAATTTCTGTTTTTGACCCATAGTTGCTGGTACAAGGAAAAAAGAACCATTTTCTACCTCTAATCTGTGAACCTACCATTTTTTAAAAATATTATAGAAGTTCTTTATAAAAATCTTTTAACCCTTTTTTAATTGATGTGGGGATTTTTTACTACCATGTTTTGGATATTGGGCTCTTTCCTTAGATTATTACAGTGATAATTAATTTATCATCAACAGCCATTAAATTCTGTGTTTATAATCTTAATTTTTCTTTCAGAAAAATTTGTTCCACGACCATTTTCTAGAGACTGCAAAGATATTATTCTTACTGCAAATCGCCGTGGATTTGCTAAGCTAAAGCCACCTCGATTTTATATGAAGAGCTCATCTAGTAATAATATTCTATATGGAAAGTGTAATTATTCCGGAAGAATTAATGTTGGTACTTACATTAACCATTGTTCTGCACATAATAAAGAGCTTAATACAACTGGCCATTGCAATTTTCATGTAACTGTTAAAGGTATGAAAATTCTGAATTAAATGTATTTGTCTTATTTTAAAATTCTCTGTTTAAATGTAGATTTTAAAATAATTTTCATAGTTCCAATTTTTATATTTCTTTCAAATTCACACCATTGTCATTAACTTCTAAATAGTGCAGGGCGTCTAGGCTAAAAGTATCAAAGAGTAATTTCTTACCTTACAAGTACTGAACAACTCATTAGAATGTAACAGAATATTGCATGTATTGGAATACCCTCCAAGATTCTATGGGTAGCCGTACTACAGTCCGAAATCGGCAATAAAGCAAAAATCGTGGAGCAGGCAATTATGGGGCACTTTTATCCTATTCCACAAATTCCATCGGGTTTCTTATTTTAACAGGACCTAATGTCTCTAAATTTGTAAACACTTGCGTAACAACCATTTTGAGTTTAAAATTTTTCCACCATACTATCATGAAGATGTTACCATGTTTTTGAATGACATTTCCAGGACAATGGTCTGCAAGAGGAGACCCAATTGCTGGTCCACCAAGGTCCGTGGATTTGAGTCCACAAGACTTTCTTTCCTGGGGATTCATTAAATTTATTGTGTATAAAAAAAAGTTAAACTGTGCATGAATTGAAGATGCATTTCATTCAAGCAGTTCATCTAATAATTCCTGATGTAGTATGTTACCTGATAAGAACTCGGCCACCATTTAGTCATGATAAAAAAGATACACACATCAAACTGTATTGATATTAAAAACTTATAGAGATTTCTTTTTATTTAAATATATATTTTAAAATTCTAATGAGTAGTTCTGTAGTTATAAGCCAGTACTTACACACACTTACTTTTCTATACTTTAGCCTGGACACCCTGTATATATTAACTTAATTAGTCATAAAGATACCGCATAATAAACTAGTAATATGTGACAATTTTGACATAAAAACAAAATTATTTTATATTTTGAGTATATGTTACAATTACTCATTTCCTTTCTTTTAATATTATGTTCATTGTTTTCTTTACCATTTTTATTAACTTGACACTTTCCAGTGATGTATATGTGCATCTGTTTCATTTTTGTCTTTTGAAAATGAATTTTGTATGATTTCATAATTAACTGATAAAATAATTTTACTTATTAAAATCTTTGTCTTGAAGTTTCTAATAAGGAAATTTTATTAAACTGTTACGGTTTTTTAATTGTTAAGTTAAAAGTTTCAAATCATAAGTTAATATTTTCTTATATTCCTTAAACTCATTTTTTAAGTTACAAACCTGTAGTTGAAAAATTTTAAAACTTTAAAAATTGGGCTTTGTAGAGTTACTGTTTATTATTTTAAAAGTAAATGTCTGTCATCAAATGGATATTATGTTAAACCTTTGATGGCAGTGTAAAGTTGATCTCAAACCCTTATTAACACAAAAATATTTCAGAAGCACGAGACCTGAACTAAATTTGCCCACTATTGGCGGTCATTTATTTACGTCTATTTGAAAAAAAATCTGTATGTTATTATTTTGATTAGCTGCCTTGTGATTTTTATATAGGGAACTTTTTTATAATGCTGTGAATGCTCTACCCCCACCCCATTTCAAAATTTGCAATAATGGACAGTGGAGCCAAAACCAGAACCTTCCAATTGCGTTCGTCTTTGAATTCCTACCTCTCCTCAGAAACGGCTAAACATCAAAAACTGACTTTGGTCCTCTGAAAATATCTTTGAGTGCTTGAATTACTATTATAGGGTTAAGTTTTTATTTCTAATTAAGTTTCTGATAACACATGGGTGTTGAATCTAACTGAAAGATGCATCTTAGTATTGAGAAATTACCAAATAGCAACAAAATCTATCCAGTGTTAATTTGCACTTCTTATTTATTATTGTTGTTACTTTAATTATACTTGAAATGAATGCTTTCGAAAATTCTTGTCTACTTCCACTATATTTTCATCATTCTAAACTACACTGGAACATGGGAGGAACTCATTCTTTTCAAGAAGATCTGTTTGCAAATATATTTTACAGCATTAGGTTTTAATAATGCCATGAAACAAGAAAATTTCAGTCTAGAAAGTACACTTCAAAAGCTGCGAGTGGAAACCAGCTGACTGTGTCCACACTACTTCAATAAGAGTATGTTTTTTGTAGAAAATGTTTTGCATTTTAATTATCTTATATAAAATTTAAAATATCATATATATATATATACCATATATATATCAAATCCAAATAAAACCAGTATACAAACTGCAAGAAATAAACATAATTAAATCCTATATCAAATATTCATTATATAGAACAAACTAATCACTTTTTAAATAAAATCCATTAGAAATTGAAATTACTAATGATACCATAACAAAATCAGAGTTTAAACATATATGTCCAAAGGAAAACCGGTTGTTATTAAAAGAATGAATAGGCAAATCAAGTAAAGTAAGTGTTTCAACAATGAAATAGCAACTGCTACTGGACAAAGCTTTAGCCAGGAATTATTGTTGTTGAAAAAGAAACGAGACAGATTAACTACCTAAAATGAAAAATAGAAAGAAAAATCTTATATAATAACTATAAACATTGAATATATATAAGCGACTAAAATTCAGGATAAATATGAATATCATTATATTGCATAAGATATTACCTAAAGAGTGTAAATATATAATTATATTGCACTAGATATTGCATTAAGACATTAAATATATAATTCAATATTATTACCCACTACTTTACATTAAACATAAAACTAATCTGTCGTCTTCAATTACCAAATTCATCTCTTTCTAAATATGGCCATTACTCATATTGACTATCACTTATTGCCACAACCAAAATCTACCAAGAATTACTTAAGAATTGACTAAATAATATGAATTTCATATCTCCGATTATTAAGATACCTATATTAAAATTCTCAAAAACACACTTAAAAATTTGCAATACATTTAGTTAATCTGAAAGATATTGAAAAAAGTTAAAAAATGTCCTAGCTTAAAGGAATTTTCATGAGAAAGATCACTGGCGCCATCTATGTAATAAAGTTGAAGAGAATAAATCTATAGCAAATTTGTGAATAAACTACACAATGGAATCAGAATGAGTAAGAAAACACTATCCCACTACAAATAAATAAAAATATTCTTTTTAAACCAATATGAGATTTATTTTTATAGTAACCTAAATATTTCTTATCTATATATATCTTATGAAAACCTATGAAATCCATAGATCTGGAAGTATATATATTACGTATATATATATATGATATTTTAAATTTTTAACTTTCTTAAATCTTTTTATGACACCACTTTTTAATTACTTCTACTTTCGCATACGATATTGTAGCTACAACTTTTGAGTCATAAGGTCTATTCGGAAGGAGTCCCTTCTCTGGTACTTAAACTTTATGCATCCTATCCTTGCTTTTTGATTCGACATGTAGACTGAGCAACAACAACATGCATTCATGTATTACCTCTTGAATTCTGGTCATGGAGCTGCATAAAAGGTATCTCTTTGCATATGAAAAAGTAACCTATCTTCAATGATTAATG
>BGPR01011548.1:24820-48161 GCA_013235015.1 Araneus ventricosus | reverse complement strand
GGGAGTAATTATTGAACAGGGTACTAGAGGCATGGTAAATTTTTTTTAAAAATAATTATAATAATGTATGTACCATCAATATTTGATATCACATTTAAAGACTATTGTCATTAAAATCAATTTTTAAAATGCCAATACTTATGTAAGGGAGAGGTGGACACCTTTCAACAGTTAGCATTTCTCTTCACTGGAAATGCTATTTCATCGGCTGATAGGTGGCTAATCAAGTTTCAAAAGAGAACATCTTCTGGCAATAGGCTTCATTCCATTTCGCAAACCATGTGCTTTGCTATGAAATGAGATATGTGTTGTGACCTAAGTAAAAATTAAAATTTCCTTTCATCACTGAATTTTTCTTGCTCCATATTCAATGAGATGAGTTGATTTATTCGCCAAATTAATTAAGACATTCTGCATATAACAATACTATTGGCAACTAGAAATTCCTTTTCTAAAGAGAGTTATAACACTTTAAACTTAATGGCACCTTTCAACACTGTTAAAATGTATCCCTCATGTTAAGGAAGTATTAATTTAATTAAGTAACTTTGAGATTTGGAGCAAGATGATTTAAGAAGAAAAAGATTTCTAAGGCTATGCAAGCATTTCAAGATGGCATGTTTCTTAGAACAGCTGGAGACATTATATGGAATGACCTATTTTACATTAATTTATAGATTAAAATAAAGTAAAACATTTGATCTTGGTGATAACATAACATTGCATACTTTATCCAACTGCTTTAGCTCCAAGTTTACATGCCAACAAGTTTTCACCACAGGTCAAGAAAGAATTCTTTGTGTTTATATTATTAAAAGTTCAAATATGTACTAAGGTTCGACAACTTGCATATGATTATCCAAAATGTGTAGGCTCAAGCACTCCTAGTTGTTGGAATAATGTAGGAATTCACTGAGGTAAGGATTTTATGAATTGTTGGAATAATGGAGCCATTAAAGTCAAAACTGAAAGTGGCACAAAATTACAAACAATGAAAATAAGAAAATTAAGTTAACCTAAAACCAGATAAATTTTCATACATGCCAACCATTACAGATTCTCCATAGTTACAATGGATTTTCTCAAAAATTTCTGCAAACTATGGATAAGATTTAAATTTTTACGGAAGCGAGTTTTATCCCCCTCGTACACAGTCGTTTTACCTGTATTCCTTGATGACATCACAATCCAGATTTTTTTTCTACATTTCATGTTTTTCAAAAATGTCATATAATTATTTCATATTCTTCTAATAATAGTGATTTACACATTTATTGTATTATTTATTCAGATAAGATATTTTTCATAAAAATAGAAATGTTGGATTATTTAAAATATGATGAAATATACGATCATAAATTCAAAATTTTAACATATCTGTTTACGTATATGTGTGCCTGGTAGACCTTCTGCTATGGACAGCCACCTTTCCAATGTTGGCATTTATGAATTTTGTTCGATCACTGTATTTTTTGGTGCATTTGTTATATTTCAATAAAATGGCTGAACTCGGGTACTTCTACAACTTAAGTTTTGTAATATTGAATTTCATTAACTTATGCCTTCAACATTAATATCTTTCAAATACCATAATCCATCTCCCACTCTGACTATAGCAGTGGTGGCAAACTTATGATTGCAAGTCAAACATCAAGTCCCAAAGGCTTTTTAAATTACCCAATGCGTTGATTTTTTCAAACGTTTTTTAAGACGTGAGAGAGAACAGACAATCGAAAGTATTAAAAAATTAACCAGTGTTTTAAAAACTTTTTTGATTCCAAATAATAACATTACAGCTGCTACTTTTCTATCAACCTATTGCATTCCTCACCATGGGAAACCTCTTAGAATTTGTAAAACAAACATTTTTAGAATGTAGTGATACTTTGCAAATTTTAAAGAAAAATATTCAATTGTAAAGCATATAAATGAGTTACCAATATGTCACAATACAATCTTGGTAAATACATAATGATTTAAAGTGTGTAGAAATATATTTAATTGCTTTAGATGAGAGTGATTATGTAAATGGTTATGCACAACTAGCAGATTTTTCTTGCAATAAATTCTCAATTAAATTATTAACTCTTGATATAAATTAGGCAATGTAATGAAAGAAGAGTCAAAGAAATTAATATTCAAAAGGGAGGTGTACTAGTCTTGATATTTTAATGAATTTAATAAAGCATTTAAAGAAATAGATATTGACCTACAGAAAATTGTCTCTGTAATAACAAATCATGCACCCAATATGGTGGCAAAAAAGCAATGATTCTATTCAGCAGCTTAAGAAATTGAATTTCATTGTATAATTAACCATCAAGTTCTATTTGTGAAGCAAGGTTTAAAAATATTTTCCAATGTAATGCCAGTTGTAATAAAAGCCATCAACTTTATAAATGCAAGGTCTTCAGAAACGACAATTTTCACAATTATTAACGGAAATAGAGTACCAATATTCTGAGATGTTGACATACAACAAGATTCAATGAATCAGTTGCGGTTAATCGGTTTGCCAATTTATTACAAGAAATACAGCTCTTTTTGAAGGAAAAAACAATAATTATGATGAATTTTCAAATATAGATTGGTTAAATGATTTAATATTCTTATGCAACATCATTCAGCACTTCAATGAACAAATTGTATTAATTTTAATTATTGTATTACAAAAACATTTTCGAATATATGTTTGACATTCAAAAAAATGCAATTAACCCTTTAACGTTCATTGATTTCGCAGTGAAACCACACATTGAGCAATTTTTTACTGTGCATGGTCGAAACGAAGCATAATTTTCCTTCATAACTTTGAGAGCCCGATATATAAGCCAACTTCAATATCATTAGTATTCACAAAGATATTGGCATTGCAAAAGCTAAATTGATAAGAGAAACAAAATGATGAGGGTTCTTGCACAAATTGATAGTCTTTAAAAATGAATCTTTGAAAGTAATATTGAATTTTATGAAGTTTGAATATCCTGTATACTCATGTATGGCTATAAATTAAATACACAATTTAAATTACATTTTGATGATAACTTATTTGGAGGAAAAATAGCCTTTCACAGTGAAGCCACAAATTTCTTTAAAATAAAAAATGCTAAATTTCTTTCCTTTACATTTTTATGATCAGCTACATGTCGAATACTCATTTTTGAAATTAAATTAAGTAATAGCTTCTGTTTTGATAAGTCAATGTAATTTATTTTACAAATACATTGGAAAACAAGAGAAAAGAAAATCACTAACATGATATAAGAACTAGTAAACATTGTGGCAGCAAGTTGTTTTATCACAGGTCATACTTAAAAAAGACTGTTTACTTTTTGTAGATTCATTTTAATGCTGTTTTAATTTTTTTGTATATAAAAGTGATCTAGACAATTAGTTGAAACATGATTTATTTTACACATTGAAAAGGTTCATTATATTTTGAGAAATGGATTATATACTTTGACTTATCTGCTCACTAGTAAAACTTATTTTATTCATTGTCATAATATTACTCAGCTAGAAGAGATAGATAAAATAAAAAAATATTTTTAACTTTATTCAACAATGTTGAGAATCTCCAAGAGAATTGGGTAATGCATAATATGTATGTTAATTGACTTACATGTCATTTTAGGGTAGGTGAAGAAAGTTATTTAGAAAGATACTATCGAAACAACAAAGTAGAAAAAAATTAAATTATGTTGAATTATGCGACATCCATATTTAAAAAGAATTTTTAAAAGCCCAGTAGTTTTAAGTACAATAGAATCAGAGTTATCAGATATATTGGTTCTGAATTCAAGATCAAATCTAAGCATGCATTCAGTAATTTCAGTTACATTAGGTGGGTTTTGCAGTTTGTAAGAGTGGTAGTAAATGCTATTAATCTTTTCTGTTTTGATAAGTCAGCATAATTTATTTTACAAACACATTGGAAAACAAGAGAAAAGAAAATCACAAACTTCACTTTTTCTGAGATAACACGATGTAAACATTGTGGCAGCAAGTTGTTTTATCAGAGGTCATACTTAAAAAAAAGTGTTTACTTTTTGTGGATTCATTTTAATGCTGTTTTACTTTATATATATATAAAAGTGATATAGGTAACACAGGTTTGCAAAATTTTGCATACAACTTTTATTGGAATCAATAACTCATTTTATTTATTCAAGGTAGGAATTTCTCTTTGCTTATCTACTGAAATTTCGTAAAATTTAGGTTTGCCATGCAAAAGAGTTTAACATGCTTAAAACTCACTTTCACTTAAAACTTTGCAATGTATAAGATTAAATAAAATCTAATCACACCAAATAAAGAGATCAAACTAGAATAAATTGGATATTGGTTTGTTTTATTTCATACAACAATTTCTTTAACATAAACACATTACCTTCAATATTGCAGCAGCTGATACATTTCAAGACAAAATTATTAAAACTAACATTTATGTTCAGTCATAATATTCACAGTTCTTATGTGATTGAGGATAGGCACTTTATAAGATTATGTTATGAATCCTTAGAGTAAATTGTTATTATGTGAAACTAATCATAAGAAATACTGTCAAACTTGTTTTTTAGGACATAGATGAACTAATTTAAATGTGCACAATATGATTTTTAATGCTGTTTTAAGAAAGATATTGCAACAGGAAATCATCATTAACTACCAAAAATCTCGACAGATCTGTAATTCACTTCCTAAATATTATTATTTTCAGCGCATGAATTAACTAGGCAATAATCTCATTCCCGGCACGGTGTTCTCCTATCACTTCACTAGCGTCTACTAGAGGGCTCTGCTCGATCCCAAACCCTTTCCCAAGTGATTCCGAATGTGTCCCTCCTTGTCAAACCTCCCCACCTACGAAAACTACTACTTGAGATGGATTCGCCCATCCCATAGGGAAAGAGTTTGGGATACAGACGCTAGTTAGCATATCCGGCTTCAATCCCTTTCAACAATTCTCCGTCTGTGCGTTGTACTTATCTGTTTCAGTAGCCAGTACGAGTTTGGCTTGCTTTTATGTTGGTTGGTTCTTCCTTGTAATAGATGTGGCTACTCTAGTTTTGTGGACTGCAAGCTAACGTAACTGTTTCGAGACAATAAAAAAAAGTTCGTAGAATCCTCTGTGTTGAAAGATATTTGATTTGAAATTTTCGCATTTTTGATAGCATTTTTCAATGATGGACATTGAAACGATATTTGGAAAATCTCAAATAAACCGATATCTCAATAAACCGATGATCCCTATTAAATTTATAAATAGTGTTGAAAGAGTAATTGAATACAGCTTTATTGTTCAAAAATCTGTCACACACCTGGATCTAAGCCTTGGTGAATTCTCAGGTTTCAAAAGGAAAATTCAGAAAAGAAACAACACGTTTGCCAGTAACTTAAATTCTAGGATAGCTGCTGAGAAAAATGCAGTCCTTACCGAGGAAGCTTGTAGAAAACGTTCAGCTCCTGATCGAAAATTACTCTACGATTTCCATTTAGATGTATCCAAGGAACTTGAATTGAGCCTCAGAAGCGTAAGTAATCAAGACATTCGACCATGTTATTCCAGTAGTGTTCTCATAAATAAGATTGTGTTTGAAACCCATAAATATGAGATTTTTTTCAATCGAATGCTATCGGAAGTTCTTAGAAAGACTAATCAAAAAGTGAAATTTATTCAGCAGATTTCCAAAATGGCGAAATGTATGAAATTCATTTTAAAAAATAAATACATTCGTGACGAAGGTTTAAATGTGTTATATTTTCAAGGCGCCGATTCGACCGTTGTTGTAGACTTCTTGACAAGCATGAAATTCATTGATGGACATTTTTTTTCTCTATTCATGGATGTCTTTGAATTTGTTTTGTACAAGACAAATCAAGCAAGATATAATTTGTGGACACTTCCTCAATGCGAAATGATAAACGCCTCTATTTATTATCGTTTGTTTATGAGGACAGAAGCCCTTCTTCAATATCGTGATGGTCCCAGATTTTGCAACAAATTGTATGATAACTTCAAAAGAAGTATAATAAGGTAAGAATTTTCAATAATGTTACTTATTAAGTTTATTTTATTTTTTAAAATTTTTCTTTGACATAATATTTATGAGTTCTTTAGAAATTTTTTTTTTGCCAAGATCAAGTAAATAGGCACTGGAAATTCAATTGTATATCCTCTTTAATATAAGTCAGATCTATTTTAATGTTTTGTTACGGGTGTTTGAAATTATGCAACTTTAGATTCTAAGACAGGAGTCTTAAGTCCTTGAAAATAAACAACTAGAGAATTCAAGTATCTCAAACGTGTGCGACCGAGAACTTGTAGTAGAACGTAGATAATTCATACGTTTTGAATTCGAATTTCTCGGTGACTCAAATAACTTCCCACTAACAGATCTTGAATGATAAAACTTAGTTTTAAAAATGGGTATTTCTTAAAAAAAATTCACCTGGCAAAAGGCGATAAAGGGTTAAATAAATTATTCTTTTTAAAAAAATAAGCACGAGTTGTGCGAAAATGATACGCTGTATGCTTAACGATTGATATTTTCATTATCACTCTGTGTTAGATTGATAATTCTTTCAGTGCTATTTTTTATGAATTCTGCTTTGTTTGAATAATTGCTGTTGCCTTCTTATCTGCTCGAATAATTGCTGTTATTTTCTGCTATGTTTGAATAATTGCTGTTACCTTCTGCTCTGCTTCAATAATTGCTGGTTGCTTCTGCTTTCTGTTATAAATAGTGTTTAATGTCCCGATGTTGACTACTTCTTATCTCTCTAAAAGATATTTGATACATGATTGGAGAAATTATCAGGATTATTTGTAGGAATAAAACCTTTTTTTTATCGTCTAGTCATCATTGAACTATACTATTAAATGTATTGAGTTTAGTGCATTTATTTATGGTTTAAAATATCAAATTAAAAGCTATTTAAATTTTTAAGAAAGATTTATAGATTTCTTAGTTTTCTTTCAGGTTTCAATCCTGGGAACTCTTTTTATTGTTTTTTCCCAACGAAATTGTTTGATCGTAAAAACCTACAACTGGCTATTATGTTTTTAATAGGAAATTTTGTCTGTTAATGAGATAGAAAAGATGCCGATACATTAATTTTAATGTTACATTTGTTTGAGCGCAATTTATTGTAAGATAAGCCTTAGTAATCTTTCAATTGACATTCTTTCGTGATAAGTTGCACAAGCTTCGAAAAAGACATATGACCAAGATTGTTTCCTAATTTTTATGCTAAATGAGTTGATTTTTAACGCTGTAAAGAACATTTTACGAAAATTAGAATAGCAAAGAAATTTCATTTCAATTTGGCTACATGAGCAAATTCTCCTTTAGTGGTTCTAGGCCTATTTTTTTACTATAATACATGACTTTTCGAAAGAATATGTTTCCCACATAGCTTTAGCAGCATTATATTTTACTATTATACGATGAAAATTGATTTATTAGAAGATTACGTTATTTATTATAACAGATTTTGAGAAAAGATACATCGAAGTAACAGGCTTAGGGTTAAGAGGGCATACGACTGTTAAACCTCTAAAATTTTTGATTTTATGAAAAATATATACATTATTTCCCTGTCTTTTCTGAACAATTTAAAAACATCCTCGTTAAAAAATTCCATAATTATGAAAGTTATGTAGGAAAACGTATCAGCTCTTCAACGTAAACATTGAATATGGCCATATCTTTAAATCTCTATATCTCAAAATGTGTTTTTTCATATTGGGAGCACGATATCTCAAAAACTATTGAATGTTTTTACATAAGATTTTTACCGAATATGTATTTTGCTATGTTCTGAAAACTGAACCACATTTTTGTACATATTTCTCCAAAGAAGTTTTTTAAGGGGGGGGGTAGAAAAGTTGAAATTTTAACTATTTTTAACATTTTTATTTTAAATTGGTATATAAAATAGAAATTAAATTCAAATGTTAATTAATTGAGATTCAGTGTCTCTTAAACAGACTGTTTGGATTACTTAGATACCCAAAATATTGTGCTTATACTAATATTTTATCCGTAATCATGCTCGCAAGGTGTGACTATCTGGTTTTTCTCCAAAACTTATACCCATATTTATTACTCTCTTAAATAAATATTTACCAATATGAAGGTTTGGAAATGTGTGTACTTTAAGAGAAAGAACATATATTTTTCTAGAAAAAAAAAGTGAGTTTGTGAATTGCAGTTGTTTAGAGATATAATCTATCGAATTTGACAGTTTTCCACCATTTTTTCGAGGTTTAAGAGTCGTATATCCCCTTAACGTTTTGTCCCCATGTGCGTTGGCGTAGCAAGGCTATGTCGCGTTTTCGAAGTTTTTTCTCCCCAGTCATCATTACAGCCTAACAATGTAAATGGCATCCGGAGAAAGGTGCTATTCCAATAACCTATTATCATATTCTTCTTTAAAAACTGACATAAAAATATTAATGTTTTGAGTCCATGGTGCTCTCTATGACTGGGCAAGGAAAATTCATAACCCCCGTTCTCCCTGGTCGCTCTGATACTGCTTTAAAGTGGGAATTTTTTTTATCGCTTTTTCATTGAATGCATTGTACAGCTTTAACGACCTCGAGTGAGTTACGGGAATTATAAACCTATTCATTTGCGATCGCCGAGGATGATGATGATGAAGCTGTTTGAGATGTATGCTCGCTCCTTGGCTGCTTTATCTCAAATTATCCTTAGTTCAAAATTCTGAGAAATACAAAACTTAGAAAAATTGAAAATGTAAATGAAAAATTAAGAAAATATGGTCTGAATCAAAGATTATCGTGGATATGACGTAAAAATTTTTGAATGGCGAAAACCTTCTTTTTGGAATGTATAGAGAAATCAAAAATCCATGGAAAAGAAAGTGGGAGGCAGCCCATCTCCGCATGAAAAAAATTTCTTTGATGTTCAAACCGTTGACATTGAAAAAGCAAATGCTCCAGGGTTTCTTCAACTTTGCATGAAGTGCATAATGATGTAGATGCGATTTGGAATCCGAAAAGTTTAGCACTGGTTGGATACGTTTTAGTACGGAACCGAGAAATAAGGACATCATTCTTGCGACTAGAAGGGAATATCGCCGAGGACGTAAAGTGCGTATGCATTTAGGTGAAGAAAATAATTCAATATTAGAATGAGTATTTGACCGAGCGAAGAGTGGTCTCTGTTTTAACTCGGCAGTTTAGCATTTCGTCTGTCTCTAAATTTGTTTGTTGTGCGATAACGACCAGCGCGTTCGATTTTCTTCAGATTTTGTATGATGGTTCCTCGAGTTAATAAAAAAGAACGCTTATATAAGAATTGTGTTTTTTTTTATTTTTTGACTCCATTTCAAGATAGCAATCTTTTCAATGGCTTCAATGTTTTATTATGTTTATTTTAGAACTTAAAACATGTAGAGTATAGTTCGTCATACAAATATACTTTTGGTTTCTTTTACCGGGAAGAATTCAATTTTGAAATTCATAGAATTTACAAAGATAATACCATGAGTAACTGCTTACAGAAATTGAATTCACAATAATAATAAAATTAATTGCTTTATACCTTTTCTCTTAGCATAAAGCAATTAATAAAGAAATATAGCTAAGAAAGAAATAAAGTGTATGTATAAGCCGATTATTTTTAGTTCAGTTATTTTGGATGTTTTAAATTGTATGAAATTTCATTTTTCATCAACGAACTGTAACATAAAATGCCATTTATTGCAAAACATGCATCAAAGACCAATGCCTATCTAACCACTCTAATGCTATGTGAGTGGATAGATGGAATGTCTTTTAGCATTGCTCACTTCGATCGCTAAATTTATTACGACGTGTCTGCTTGTAGGAAAGAGAGCCAACACCTGCTCATATGTGGGCGTTTTATCGTTTCCTGTTTTGCAATTAAAACAGTATCGTAATTTTTAACATTCAGCGTCTTTTCTTTATATTTTTTTACGACTGAGAAATATCCTGAAAAAAGGCATAATACGGATCACTTCAAAAAATGAATTAATTACTTAATTACATCTTTCGTTTCAACAATGAACAGAACAAAATATTTAATCTAATAATAGTCTTATATGGTTCATATGTTGAGATCTTAAAATATAAATTTCCTGGACAAATTTAACATCAGAATTTTCTTTTTCAGAGCTGGATTGCTTAAAAGGGGACCGGAATGCCCAGTTGAAAATGGATTGATAACCAAAGAGAGGCATTTTCTGATATTACAGATTTTTGACGTTTTCTGCAGGGACCCTTTTGGCGGATTGAAAGCTCTGCAAATGCTGTGGAGGTCGATTCCTCATCTGTTCATCACCATGGATGAGTTGACTTCTGTTTTCACTACGCAGCAAAACTCAAGATTTATAGAACAGATTTGCAACTTCATTGAAGAAATCACAGGCGAAGAGGTTACAGAAGAAAGAAGATGTCAACCTCGTAAACTGAAACATAAGTGCCGGATAGTAATTCGGAGGGCTCTCAGCAACAACTTTCAGTTGTCAACAGGGATCGGCGAACTGAATTTGCCACCCTCACTTGCAGCTTTTCTCAGGCTTGAACATTAGTATTTTTTACTCAATCTGTATAAAAAGAGTGAACGTTGTGGTTGCAATTAAATTCTCGATTTTGACTCTTAGCGCATTTTTTTTAATAATCGTCATCAATCCAATATGTCCTTGAAATCCAAAACAAATTACGTAAGAAATCCTAATCCTACCCGGAAGTATCAAAAAGAATTCTTTCTTTCTTGTGTAACCTTGAAGCGTTAGCTGAAACTTCGCGGGCAGAAATAGATGACTCAGACAATGACGAAGAAACGACGAAAAAACCGATTCTTTCGAAGGTGAAAGTTCAAATAAAAGAGATTCTTCCATGCAGTGTGAAGCGCAGTGTAATATGCAGTGTTGTAATATGCAATGTGATGCAAATAAGATTTATGATATGGAATTTGTTGATAAGTATAAAAGCTCTGTCGTTCAGAATACTGTTATAAATTATTCCGATATCGAAAGTGCCATTTCTAAATTTAATGCAGAATCGCATGAAAATATAGCTAATTGGTTAGATCACTTTGAAAACATTTCCCAATTGTTTAGTCTGTCGGATTTACAAAAGTTTATCTTTGCTAAAAGGTCGCTTGGCGGAACTGCCGCTCTTTTTGTAAGAACGGAACCACAAATTAATTCGTGGCAAAAATTGAAACAAGCGTTGGTCGATGAATTTTCTTTTGAGATAAATTCAGCTCACTTGCATGA
The DNA here is from genome assembly GCA_013235015.1 of Araneus ventricosus. Classification (NCBI taxonomy): domain Eukaryota; kingdom Metazoa; phylum Arthropoda; class Arachnida; order Araneae; family Araneidae; genus Araneus; species Araneus ventricosus. Next base: position 36,890 of record BGPR01011548.1, on the reverse strand, counting down.
ACTCTTGAGTAAAAGAAAAATGAGGGATTCTGAATCCGCTCCAGAATACTTTTTAAAAATGAAAGAATTATGCAGTTCTGGTAAAATTGAAGATGCCGCTTTAATGCATTATGTGATTAAAGGTATCAATGATAGGCAAGAAAACAAAACAATTTTGTACGGATGTAAGAATTTATTTGAATTCAAAGAAAAACTTAAAGTTTATGAAGTAATAAAGAGTGATTACGCGAAAAGTAAAGCCGTTTTTGATAAAACCAAAGCAAGATATGATTCCAATCCTAGATTTAATTCTTTTGATAAATTAAAACCGAAACAAGGGTATGATGATAGATTCAACTCTAAAAACGAAAGTGCAAATAAAGTAAAATCAAGTGCTGGGTTTGAAAGAATAAAATATAATAATTTTGAAAGTCGCAAGAGTAAATTTTATTTTAACTGTGGTGACCCAAATCATATCTCACGATTCTGTGTACATAAGGATAAAGGATTTAAATGTTTTGAATGTGGAGCCTTCGGGCATAAAGCTTCAGAATGTGATAAAACGAAGTCTAAACCAGAAGTAGCCACCTTGGACGTTAGATTCAAACCAAGGCTTGACAATAAAGTAACAGTTGAAGATATAAGCGTTAATTCACTTATCGATACTGGAAGTCAAGCGACGTTGCTTCGTAAATCAGTGTTTGATAAATTAAATATATGTAAATTGTACCCATTGAATCTCTCTTTAAGTGGATTTGGTAAATGCAAAGTAAACCCATTAGGCTATTTTAAGGGTAACATTAAAATTGATGATTTCAAGTGTAATGCAGATATATATGTTGTAGAATATAATGTTATGTCTTATGATGTGATTGTTGGTATGAATGTATTGATGCAAGGTGAGACGGTAATTAATGAAAATGGAATTGTGATTAAAGAAAAATTTCAGCGTATAGAGGAAGTTGACTCATTATCCGTCCTACCAATTGATGTAACCCCTAACGAAGTTGAACTAAACATTGGACCTGACGTTCCAAATATTTTTAAAGATAAGGTACAACAATCAATTTTAAACTACGTACCGCACAAAACTAAAACAATAAATGTTGAATTGAACATTTTGGTAAAAAGTAATGAACCTATTTCCCATCAGCCTCGTAGATTACCGTTTTCAGAGAAAAAAATTGTCCAAACTCAAGTAGCTGAATGGTTAGAACAAGGGATTGTAGAACCATGTTCTTCAGAATACAGTAGCCCAGTGGTAATCGTCCGAAAGAAAGATGGAACCCCTCGAGTTTGCATTGATTATAGGAGATTAAATAAAGTCGTTGTAAAGGATAGATTTCCCCTCCCATTAATCGAGGACATTTTAGACAGATTGCAAGGATCACGCGTCTTCAGTACTATCGATCTTAAGAATGCATTCTTCCATGTTGATGTAAACAAAGATAGTAGAAAATATACCTCTTTCGTCACCCATGAAGGCCAATATCAATTTCTTAAAGTCCCTTTTGGATTATGTAATTCTCCAGCCGTGTTTCAAAGATACATTAACACCATTTTTCGACCTTTAATTAATGATGGTATTGTTCTCCCGTACTTGGATGACATCATCATTTTATCTTCCTCATTTGAAGAAGGAATTGAACGAGTCGAACGTGTTCTAAGCATTGCTAGTGAATATGGACTAGAGATCAACTTTAACAAATCTCATTTTTTGAAGAAGCGCATTGAAATCTTGGGCCATGTCGTTGAAGACGGTAAAATCTTCCCATCTACTCTAAAAACTAAAGCTGTCCTTAATTTTCCGGAACCAGCTAATCTAAAACAAATTCATAGTTTCTTAGGACTCACCGGATATTTTCGAAAGTTTATCCCTAAATACTCCATTATTGCTACACCATTAAGTGATCTCTTGAAGAAAGACCGAAAGTTTAAATTTGGTGAAGAGGAAAGAATCTCATTTAATCAATTAAAATTAATGTTAGCTGAAAAACCTGTATTAACAATTTATAACCCTAATTACGAAACTGAATTGCACACTGACGCTTAGAGGGATACGGAGCTATTTTAATGCAAAAATCCCCTGATGATAAAAACTTCCATCCTACCTATTACATGAGTAAGAAAACAACAGACGCCGAGAAGAAATATTCTAGTTATGAACTTGAGGCTCTTGCTGTGATAGAGGCAGTAAAGAAATTTCGTGTTTACCTATTAGGAATTCCTTTCAAAATTGTAACAGACTGTTCCGCGCTCGAAAAAACTATGCAAAACCAGCGGGAGTGGTCTCCCCTAAACTTTCTCGTATACTCCTAACACATGTAGAGAAAACTAGAATAATAAAAGACGTCAAGTAAACTTCCGTCGCAAGTAAACCAAAGTTGGAACCACGCGTGGTTTGAAGGATCAAAACAAATTCAAATCCTCTGCTCATTCTTTTGCGCAACAGGACCTGGAGAGACTCCCTAAATGTTTGCTTCCTTACAAAATCACTCCAGAATTGGTTTTTGGCAAACTGCCAAGTTTCGAAGCGTCCCTTTCTTGCACAGGCATTGCCACTAGTAGGCATGCGCAGGGAGTTGGTTTCAAAACTGAACAAGTATGCGATTATACAGACCGACAGACATTCAACCCTTTGACGGATTTTGTCCAAAATTTGATAGAAACCTACAAATTATGTTTAAAGACCACATACCAAATTTCATCCCCGTAGCTCTAATAGTTTTTGAGTTATCGTGTTCACAGACACACACACAGACACACATACAGACACACACACAGACAGACATAATTCCAAAATTGTGTTTTTCGGACTCAGGGAGGTCTAAAACGTGGAGATTCGTCAAAATCTCGAGTTCGAATATTTTGACGATTACAATACTTTCTCTTTGTATACTTCGTATACGAGAAAGTAAAAAAGACTTGGTTACTCGCGTTGCACGTTGGGCTTTATTGCTGAAAGAATTCGATTATGTCATTGAGCATCGTTCTGGTACACGGATGACTCATGTTGATGCCCTAAGTAGATCTCCCATAGACATATTTTGTATCTCATTTGATAACATCTTACCGAAATTAAAATCAGCTCAAGATAATGACAATGAAGTAAAAGCAATAAAAGAATTATTAAGAATTTCTGCTTACGAAAACTATTGCGATCGAAACGGAATTTTGTATAAATTTGTTGAGGGTAAAGAATTAGTAGTTGTGCCTGACAGTATGCAAACCGAAATTATAAGAAATGCACATGAGAGGACATACTGGAGTTAAATACACCGAGAAACACCTTCAAGATTATTATTACATCCCCAAACTTAGACAAAAAGTAGAGAATATCATATCCAACTGCGTCCATTGTATCCTGATAAATCAGAAAAGAGGAAAGAAGGAGGGTCTTCTGCACCCGTTACAAAAAGAAGACACGCCGTTGCACACGTATCACATCGATCATCTTGGACCTTTGGAGAGTACGAATAAAAATTATAAATATGTTTTGGCAATCATCGACGCATTTACTAAATTTGTATGGATTTATCCTACAAAAAGCACAACATCAGCTGAAGTGATAGCAAAGTTGGAAATTCAAAAAGCTGTGTTTGGAAGCCCTTTCCAAATAATCTCTGATAGAGGTACAGCTTTTACCTCTGGTGATTTTGCCGATTATTGTGCCAAAGAAAAAATAAAATATCATGCAATTACGACTGGCCTGCCAAGAGCCAATGGACAGATTGAACGTATCAACCAGACCATCATATCAGTTCTTTCAAAATTATCCCTGGAAAATCCAAACAAGTGGTATAAGTTCACAAATGAACTACAGCAAACGATAAATTCCACCTATCAACGAAGTATTGACACCACACCTTTCGAATTGCTTTTTGGTACTAAGATGAATATTGGAGGCTTAGATAAGCTCAAAGAAATGGTCGAAGCTGAATTCCAAGCCAATTTTGAAGCTCAAAGAGAAGAACTAAGAAAGCATGCGAATCAGCAAATCTTCAAGATTCAAGAAGAAAACCGGAAAACGTACAATTTAAGAAGACGTGAACCAAAATCTTACAGAGTTGGAGATCTTGTTGCCATCAAAAGAACTCAGTTTGGACCAAACCTGAAACTGAAGCCGAAGTATTTTGGACCCTACAGTATCACTAGAGCAAAAGGAGGAAATACCTACGACGTTATCAAAGAGGGAAACCACGAAGGACCCAATTTTACGACAACTTGTGCTGAATACTTGAAACCCTGGAACACGATGTCAGAACTCTAATATCATGAACTCTTTTTTCTTTTTCAGAACTTTGTAGTCTTCTATTTCTGTGGTGTTTCTTTTTTTCTCTGTTTTGTTTGTATAATTGCAGTGTCGTCTGGAGGACCAGCCGAATCCAGGAAGGCCGAGATTGTGGTACCAGACTGGCGGCATCCCACGTCATTCCCGCCGCGCCTCTAGCGGATCTAAGGAGAACTGGCCAGTTGACGCTGTGACATCCAGACGGGATGTTCGAAAAAGAACGACGCTTGCTCAACAGACAATTTTAACGACGTAATGATGTGTAACCTCTGCAGCTACAGTTGATTGTGTTCTTGTTTTCTGTACATAGATAATTTCATTTAATTTTAATTCATAGCTAATCATCTCATTTAATTGTTCATTTAACTGTAATTAGAAATCGTCATTAAATCTTTTCATTGAAAGAACTTGTCTTCAGTTGGCCATCCCTGACACCCACATACATTTGTTTGAAATTGCAAAGTTCAGTGAATTAAATTTTTAGAAAAGTTAGTTTCATTTTTTGTATGTAAGTTCTAAATACACAAACTCTTCCAATCAGCAAAATGTGTACCTTAAAATAATCGGATGAAATGTAAAATATCAGCTTTGCTTCATCCAAATCCATGTTATAAAATTAACTAACAGAATAAAATTTCTATCATAAGACAAAAAGCAAAACGGTAATAGATACAAAAACAAATAATAAAAAGAGAAGAATCTTTCTCAAAGGTCACTCCCCGCTGCGATTCTAAAAATTCAGAAATTGGGATAATTATCTGTAGAGAAACCGACTTAAAAAAGTCAAACACATTGCTTCAACACATGTATTGTGTGTATTTTATGTTTTTTGTTATTCTTGTTCTTTTAGTTTTAACTATTTTTCCGATGCTAGTATAATTAAAGTGCATGACATATGTTATTCAAAGGTATTAAGGTTTTAACCAAAAATTAAATTCTAAAATATTGGACAAATATACAAATGACACAAAGTATATATGCTTGCGGAAACAAATTATATGTTCCTCTCATATTCAATTTTATATTAAAAAGAATCTTTCAAAAAATGCTTTCTGGAATACCTTTTGAAATTAAACAGAATTGGTAACAAAAGATAACTTGAAAACTGTGTTTCAAAAAAAAAAAATTATAGAGCGAAAAAATGTTTGTATAGGCGAATAATATCTGTTTCTAAATGTTCTTATATAATGAAGTCTTCATATAATTGAATCATCGATTGCAGAAACTGCACGAAATTTTAAATTGTATTTACACATTATGAAGGAGTATTAACATAATGAGTGAAGAAATGACAAGAATAAAGTAGTCACATGATATGATCATTCAAGTCCATGTTATAAATGGACTTGAATGTCCATGAAATTTACCAGCTAATAAAAAGTAAGCATTGGTTTGAAATGTTAATAAGGTTTTATTGAAATCTGCCAGCAATTCTATATTATTGCCTCATGTGTTTTCTGCAGTCAACGGTTCAATTATCACTAAATATTTGACTACTAGCCGCCTTCGGCGACCAGCTTGATCGCCAGAAATAAAATTTCGACTGAATCAAATATAAATAATTTTATATTTATGGTACTGTTAAATAGTAGTTTGAAACTTCAAATTGCAATAGACATTTAACCCGTGCTCATTTCGTAACCTTGCGCTCTTTTTCTCTCTCTGTTACTCGTCTACATTAACGTAAAATACGCAGTTGATTTCAACATCACTTTGGCACGGCACATTTTACGTCCGGAAGCATGCTAATTATAACACGTTTTCGACTGATTGAGTTGTGGTAACATTGATTTTGCTATTTATATTAATTTTTATATTTATTTAGATGTATCTTTGTCCACCAATGTTTAGTATGTAATTTTTTTTAAACATAATAAAAACAAACTTCCCCTTCCGGGCCATGTTAAGCCAATTTTGTCAGGCTGATTCGGAGTGGGTAGTGAATGAATGAATGGATATATGCTAACTAAAAATTATGCATATAACCCCTATACATTGTGCCCGCTAAAGTCTGTTGTCATCCCAACAATTTCTGAACGGCAAGAGCTATAGTCCTAAAAGTGGGGTCTAGATATAGTAAATTTGCCATGCGCTACGCAAGAAAACCGCTTACAGCGCCACCTGGCAGCAACATTCGGAGTTAGCGTTCTTATCTCAAAAACGGTACGATATACGGGAAAAAAGTCAATTACAAAGTTGTTCAGCATCATTGATTTAGTAAGAGAAGACACCTTCCGTACAGTAATATCAAAAATAGAAAGCTTTAAATATATATTTGTTTGGTTCGCAACTCCCAAAATTGTAACGAAGAAGAAAAGAGAAAAGGAAGGACGTAATATCCGATTTTCTAGAGGATTTAACCGTTGAGTGACCTCCGGAACGTATGGTTCCAACACGACGGCGCCCCTCCGCACAAGGTATCAAGTGTCCAACAGTACATTCGGGACACATTCCAGCAATAAGTCATCGGGTGTGATGGTTGCATAGAATGGCCTCCACGTTCGCCTGACCTGAAACCATTGGACTTTTTTCTGTGGGGACACATCAAACAGCGAGTGTATGCAACCTCTCCACCAACACTACAGGAACTTCGAAACCATTTTACGGATGCTTGTGTCAGCGTGTCACCTGCCATGTTGTACAATGTGCAGCGGGAAGTGAAGTCCCGTGTCCAGATATGTATTGTTGATGATGGACGCCATTTTGAGCATGACAGATAGATGAGCCTCATTTCCGGCAAGTGCAGTTTTGTTCAACGCGTTCAAACAAATGTGCGTTTTGTACTTATCATTTGTATCATTTTTGTGCGCAAGATGTTTTTTGTAATAAATCGATGATACTGAATAACTTTGTAATTGACTTTTTTTCCCGTATTTCGTACCGTCTTTGAGATAAGAACGCTAACTCCGAATTTTGCCGCCAGGTGGCGCTGTAAGCGGCTTCCTTGCGTAGCGCATGACAACTTTACTATACCTAAATCCCACTTTTATGACTATAGCTCTTGCCGTTCAGAAATTATTGGGGTGACAATGGACTTTAGCGGGCACGCTGTATATTATTCGCAGACTATAAAGTACTGCTAAGAAGATAGCGATTTAGTCGGCCATTGCATTGAGAAAGTTTCTATTTAATTTCAGAGCAAAATCATGGCCGCGCTGGCCTAGTGGCAAGATCTCTGCCGCGAGGTCGGGGGGTTCCAGGTTCGAGACCAGATTCCACTGACTATCCACCGATTATGTGGGCATATTGCTCGTGAAATCAGACGTGGTGAGTCACAGGTCCTCCCACTGGTGTGGCGTGGAAGTTTGGAGATTGGATGCCAGATCATGTGTCGTTTTCATAATCTCATCACGGTTCAAAATTACAAGGTCCCTTAATAAGACGAGTTTCATAGTTTCTTTCTCGTTCCAAAGTGACATAAAAAAAAGGGAAGGCGCTTTTTATCGGATGCTGTTATCTATTCATTTCTCTCTGATATCAGTATTTACCTTCAACACGAATTGATCAGATAATCTTAACTTCATCCCGATGCACTGTGTATACATTTTAACTACCCTAAATCCGTTAATAATAACAATAAATAATTAAAAAATCAAATTCTAAAAACTTTTCAAAGGTAAAACAGGAAGGGATAAAAAATCAGAGACGGTTTACTTTAATATTACTTACATCACTTATTTTTACAATTTCCAACACCAAGTATATGCAAAGAGAAAGTACAGTAGAACCCCGCTAATACGAAATTCCGGTTAATCCGAACCGATTTTATTTTAGAAAATTATATGTAATTGAGAAGATTACCTGAAAAGATTTAAATATGTATACTAAAAACAAAAAAAGTACTTTTTCAGCACGCTTAATTTTGTATACATTGAAGAAACTAATGCAATTCGCCGTAAGAAAAGGTCACTTCATACAGGAGCACATCCATTATTCTAATGAAAAGGGGAGACATATTCTCTTTCTAATGCTTTTGAATGAAAGATTTCAAGAGATAGTAGTACTGAGTAGTTATAACTTACATTTGCTCATTAGTGCTCATATTTTTCTTTTCTATTTTTATCGGAATTTCGGGTAATCCGAATTTTTTGTAATCCGAACACGCACCAGTCCCAATTAGTTCGGATTACCGGGGTTCAACTGTATTGTAAACTGTAAGAAATTCGAGCTACTGATTTCGATGAACCTTGGTGCTTCATCTCAGTGCTATATATATATATATATTGTATTATTTTTGTCTTTCTTCGTCTAGCTTAAAAATGCAAAGAATGGGAATGATGAATTTTTCTATGTAGTCGTTATACCATAATTGTAGATTTCTGCTATTCCATTTAGGGGATATCTATGTGTGTATCCGACTCTGTACATACGAATACGATAACTCAAAAATGCAACGAACAAGATGAATGAAATTAGGCGTACGGCTTTATTGCTTTCGAAATGAATAATTCGATCTTTAGTGCATTGAATCAAGGCTCTGAAATATTTTACCCAATGTACTTTTAGAAATCTATATATATAAAATGCAAATACCATGACTCACTCATCACGAAATCTCTCAAACCACGAGGCCTAGAAACTTGAAATTTGGCAGGTTGTTGCTTTTTGATTAGTAGGTGCTCACTAAGAAAGTATTTTTCAAAATTTTAATTAGAATTTTAATTAATTAAAATTGACCTTAAATTTTAACATTTTTCCGCAATAACTTACCGTTGGTTCGTGAAATTACTTGAACGGGTTAAAATTGTGAACGAACGACTTTGAGTCGGATCTTTCAACTGAACGAGTTTTTCCATCACTATACTAGCCGAATATTAGGGGTCACTTTCGAGAAAGGGCAGATCCGGGCAGATTGAGGGAGGTGCATGTCTGCATTCCTTACAGTTGTCGGGAAATATGCACGCGAAGGGGTGAGTAAAGAACTATTGTAACTGATTTTCCTGTAGGAGAGGCAGGTAGAATTAATTGTTCTCCTCCCTCTTAACCATCTCTACTTCCAAGGTCATGGTCTTAATCCCCTTTTCATACTTTTCAGAAATCGCTTATTTTCAAATTTATTTCTTTCGAAATGTGTGAATATCAAAATCCTTAACTCTTGAACATTCTTCTGGAACTCAAAGCTGATTAGCTGTATCATGGCGACATCAAAGCAACATGTTTTTTCAAACAAAACAAGACCAAATTTTAGGCAGGAGAATTTCTGAGTAATCTTTAGTTCCCGTTTTTTTCACAGCTACAAAATAGAATAGTTAGAGTTATTGTTGAAAAGTTTCGAGTAGATGGAAATAAAAAGAAAGTCTCAGCGAAGATATGGAGCAGTTATTAGTAGGATATTAATAGTTCATCATTAATAGTCGACGGAACAGATTTCATTTTGCTGACCAAGGTGTAAAAAATCTGTGCGTGGCAGCGGATGGAAATGCTTTCTCAAACTCCTGTAGCAGCTGTTTTTAATCTTCCATAACAAAAAAACACGTTGTCCAACCTAGTTTGACAGTTATAAAATCTAATCTTATTTGGATTAAAAACTATGTGAATTTTATTCATTACAGAAACGTTTTTACAACTTGTTCAAGGAAAAATATTTTCTACTTCGAGGACAAATGTCGTAAATTTTTCATCGTCCACGCTAATATCTGAATATGGACAGAATTATGGAAAAAGATTGTAATTTGAATAAGGGTCTAGAACATAAGAATTTAGAGGCTGATTTTTATCTTTAAAACACACATTGTTTTCTTAAGCACTATTGCAGATTTTAATCCGAAGGGCTTTCTACGAAGATAGAAAGCCCTTCGTAACTAGACGGCATTAGTGATAAACTTTCAATTATTCTTCAATCTTATACAAATCTTGAAATGTATATTTTCTATTCGAGTAACAGTTTTCATGTATGAATTAAAACTTCTGTTTTAAACTCCATTTTCAGATTTTTTATAAGATTTAGGTATCATTTTAAAGTCGCTCGAAGACTGTTATCAGACGAACTCTTTTTGTCCGCTGTTTCCGTTGACAAATGATCTTCTCCAATATCCAAAAAGAGTGCAGTGACGTCAAATATTGAGGTAATCATGTAGACAAGATTTTTGTCATCGTAGACAGGTAGGTTTTTGTGGCAACATGTTGTAATTCCATACTATTTAAGGGGGTTTTTTGATAATAAAATTGGAGTAGATACATTGATGGCGTTGGTAATTGTTGTGTTTTTGCAGTCCTTATTTGGATGGTATATTCTATTGCTGAATTAGGTCCTTTTAGAGTAAGAGGAAACATAACTATGAAGATTTTATTGTATTTATGCGATTAATTTATTTTAAAAGTAAAATTGTATTTATTTATCTTAACTTTATTTTTTTTAAATCTACCCTTTTATTATCTATGATTATTTTTGTCAGTTTTCTTATTTGTTCTATTTTTGAATTCGCTTTTCTTATGGTTCCGGAAATGGAATTTCTTTTGTTTAATAAAAAATTGCCAGTGGAAAATTTGTGTGCTCCAATAAAGAAATATCACGCACAGGTTTTTAAGTTAGAAAATACCTAACGTGCAATAATCCTTATTAAAGACTTTTACTTTCTCAGATATGAAGTATAAAATGAAAATTAATTTTTGCCGTGAAGATAATTTGAACTTTTGAATGTTTAATAGATTTTAACTTTTAAATTTCCCCCCTTCCGAAAGAAGTATTATTGGAACCGTGTTTGTCTATCTCTCAACAGGGCGTTTACAGAAGTCGATTACGGACTTAAAGGAGAGATCAGGAGCACAGAAATAAATTTATTTCGCAATAGAACATGTGGTTGGAAAAATAAAAGAAGGCTACTAATTTATGTCTTTCTTATTAAAGAAAACAAAATGAAATATGATCCTACCTCTTGCACCAAGAAAAGAAATAGTTTTATTTTGAATTGTACTTAATTTTATTTCTTATAAAACCGAATCGGCGATGCATTTCACACTTTACCGGTTTGTCATTTGACATTCTATAGAATGCCTAGGAAATGTGTGAAATGTTAATCGTTTCTTACATTGCCGGCCAGTTTTCGGCATTCTATAAAATGCCTAGGTATTCTATAGAATGCCGAATTTCAAACTTTGCCGGTAACATATACACTATTTTTTTTTCTTTCCATTCGCACTTTATTATCTTAGTGGACTATATTGATATTTTTTCTATTTACTGTATTTTTGCTTTTTTTAGAGTTAAATTTATTTTTTATTTTCTTTTAAATAGATCAATGTAACAACAAACTACAAGTACGCTCTCCTAAACTTCAAGAAAATTTGAGACTGCGTTCCAATGTGCTTATAAAATGAGAGAGTTCCTTCACAATCAGCACGGTAAGGTTCTAAATAATGATTACTTATGTATAAAATTTCTATTGTGTATGAACGTTATCCAATTTTCATACACTTTTATTGAACTTGACTTGTTTCACGTTTGTAAAGATGGAATTCTGCACTGAGAAAAAATTCTGGTCAAAACTACCAGAATATGGTAAAATTTATCGTATTCTCTGGCTCATATGGAACACCATAAAGTACGGTATTTTTTACCGCAGCAGTTTAGTAATGATTTTATGGTAAAATAACCAGAAAAATGTCGTTTATTTACCACTCTGTTTGATATGGAATTTGGTATTATTACCGTACACAAAGGTAATACTACCAAATAAAAAGGTAATTTAAACCATTTATTTTGATAAATTTACCAGAATAACTCTGGTTCTATCCAATAAGATGGTAATTTAGACCATTTCATTTGATAAATTTACCAAAATAACTCTGGTTCTATTACCA
>BGPR01011548.1:0-24810 GCA_013235015.1 Araneus ventricosus | reverse complement strand
AAGATGGTAATTTAGACCATTTAATTTGATAAATTTACCAGAATAACTCTGGTTCTATTACAAATTATCTGGTGAAATTTGAGATACGGTATGTCCGTTTATAATGCCAATCGCATTAATATTTATTTACTTTTGCTTTTTGGCCTGTAACATTTTACTCAATTCTCAACATCACTACGATTTTTAAAAAAGCAGATTGTTTGTAAATATGCAAATGCCTGAGGCAGAGTGAAAAATGAACTATAAAAATAAATGCAAAAACTTATTGACTCATTTTTTTATAAATTGTTAAATTTATTAAGTAATGTTATAATTACTAAAATTTATCATTTCTTGGTAATTTAATTTTCTTTATTAATATACATAATATGCAGTGAATTTATTTTAAATATTTAAGGAAACAAAAGCACATATTTCAAATCTAACTTCAATTTATTGGACAGAGTTGAGATCTTGCTTTTAAACTTTCTCAACAGGAAGTGACTTCATTACGTAGGAAGGGATGTAATCTCCAGAAAGTTCATGAAGCCAGTAGAAATAGTTTGAAAGTTCGAGGTCCTTTTAGAAAATTCCTTTTGTCGCCAACTTCGCCGCCAAGTCACCCAAATGGCCGCCAAATATATCGCCAAGATTAGCAACTTAAGGAAACAACTTTATAGCTTTTGTTGGCCTCCAATTCTGTGATTGATTTACAATTTATTTGTAGAACAATTCCTACAAATAAGTTGGCGTAGACTGTTGATAACTTTTCATCTAAAAAATGTAAAACAATTCAATTAACATTTTGAATGATTCTTATAGTAAGGCAAAAACGGTTCTTAATATGTTAAGATCTCACAGACTGAGTCAAAACTGAAGAGATCGCCTTAAACTTACTTTTTTTTAACAAAATCTAAAACATTGAACAATCCTTTTAGTAAATGTAATGTTTTATAATTAAAAATAAATGATCATAAAAAAATGAATTGGGAATAATTATCGATCACTTAAAGTAGTACTCTCATTTCTTACGTTGATTGCTCTTCACTTCATCATACAAAAATTTCAGCAAAGAAATGATAAAACAAAAATGGAAGCATTTTAAGGAAAGCTTAACCTCTACTAAATAGCAAGCTCAAAAAGCACTGCGCACGTAAGCTCTCCCTTTCCTTTACCTCTTGTAAAATAGCAAGATTACTCAATTTATTAAACTCCAATAACGTGGCTAATACATCTATTTAAAAAAAGTGTTGGTAGATTTACGTTTAAACTAAGTGGATACTTTTTCTGTTATCAACTAGTTCACTTTCAATAAAAAATAACAAATGAGTGATTTCACACACAAATTTTAATTTTTAAATCATTAATGTAACATGGTGAACACTAATAGCTGGTTGCTGCTGCATAAATGCTAATAAGCAAAATAATTTTGCTACCACCTTGATATTTCAAGCATATTTAAAACGGCACTCATATGTCCCTGACGGGGCAAAGGGGTTTAATTAAACATTATACAAATTGGAACAAAATTTCAACATAAAATACATAATTTTTTATATTATTAAATGCAGCAGTTTTTTACCCTTTTCATCAAGATTTATGTTCTTTTCTCGCATTAGACCTCTAAAGGTAGAATCTTGCTTCATATTTTCTTTTTTTTGAGCTATGTCCATTTTCTTCATACAGTTATCAGCAGCTAAAAATAAATTAACGACCTATTTTTTACTCAAGTCCATGTTTTTGATCACATATCCAAAATTGAAAGCAAATATATGAAATGGTGTACATATTTGGAAAACTAGTTTTTCCTTACCGATAACCAAATAATTCTGATTCGGATATATATGTTACGTCCAGAATAAAAGTAACCAGAATTTCTTATGAGGTTTTAGTTTAATGTAATAAGGAAACTGTTTCCTTATTTTAGAAATTTTATTTAAATTAATTAATCAGTTAAGTAAAAAATAATAACGTCTCCTGGATTAGAAACTTATAGTTGTATCAATTTAAAAAATTAGTTCTAAAAATTTTAAACATTATAACATTCTCATAAAAAATAAAAACATTAAGTAAAAGCTAAACGATAAAAAATTATGTACTAATATAACATTATTTTAGCAACCTGAAATATTTTTTTAAAAATTAATTTAGAACGTTTTACGAGCAAAAAAAATCAAAAATTGTTAGATCAAGAGTATCACAAAATTATGCCTTCGTTTCAAAATGCTTAAAAGGCAAGAAAAAATTGCCATCAAAAGACGGGCTAAAATTATTGCCGATAGGATTCGGTCAAGAGAAAAAAAAATGGCACCCTCCAAGAAAGGCCTCCATATTCTTTTTGCTCCTGTTCTCATCTCCAACTGACAAAAACATGTCAATAACCCACCACTACAGTTGCGTATAAAAAAAACCGTTTTATTTGCATTCGAAGTATTGCCAACCGCAGATGATTAAACGCGCACCGATCCGGTTCGAATCATTTGAGAGTTCGAATCAACCTAAGATCACGGTATGGAATTGGAAAAATACCCAGGGACTCTACTATCCCCGGATCCGAAAATAAATTTATTGCTAATTTTTTACTAAATATCTAACAAGACAAAAACAAAAAAGAATTATAAACATTCCACCCATCCATATTCTTCATAAAAAATATATAATTTTAGATATGACAGTTTTAACCACTTACCTGAATAGTTTTCTTTGCTATCTAATAAGATGACCCCTCCTGTTTTGGAAAGGGGCTGTCGTTTTCATTCATCTAAGAAGGCATAGGATACTTAAGATGTTTATGGATCCTACATATTTTTTGTGTCAAATTATAAAGCTAATTAATGATTCAATTTTAGTTTATAAGACTAAAATTTCGATAATTAGATACACGAGTATTCTCGGTCTGTTAAGTTAAGCGGTTAAGAAGCACAGTATAAATAATAGAAAGATGTTCAAGTTATGAAGGGAAAAAAACGTAATAGGAACATTCTTTCAATTTGTTCTCATGATCACTTGATTTTGATAATTTTCATATTATTTATGAAAGAAGTTTCCAAATAAAATACAGGAAATAACAAATTATTTAATTTTTGCTTTTACCATTATCTGATGTAACAAAAAACTATTGCAAATTGAATAATTTTGACGCATTCCTTTTCACCATACAGATGGAAATAAAATTAAACGTATCTTCATACGTCTGTAGTAATTGTTTAATAACCCAGTATTCATAATCTTAATTTTTAAAAAAAGTAAAATTTCGACATTTCATTTCAGGAAACGGTAGCAAAACGAACTTTAAACGTAATTCACTTATGAGGAAAAGGTATTTAAAAATAAACGGCAATGAAATATTAAATTATTGGCAGAACATCGATGAAGTATACATTAAGTGTATTAAGGAAATGAACAATATATTTTCATTTTTTTCACATCGTAAAAACAAAGTCATGAGCTAAGAAATTTGCTAATTATTTAAAGATTTTTACCTTTAATTTATACATTCAAATGTAATGGGGTCGAAGGCCACCGACTCGGCATAAACAAAAAAAATCGACAAAAATCGTTTAATATGATTGATATGATAAGAAACTACAAATAAAGTATTTTTGTGAACGTATATATGCATATATTTACCTCTTTTTTTCTTCGACATTCAATTTACCCAGCTGTCAAATTTTTAGCTTTCAATAAATGAGAAATTTTATTTAAATATATACTCACAAATCATATATACTTAATTCAACATTACCGAAAAATCAATTCAAAATAAAATTTAGTTCTTACCAGTAAACTCCTGTTACCAGTTCTTCAAATCCCCACCCTTTTAGCTTTTCTTTAATGTCTATTTTCATTGGGTATGTAAATATCCAAATCAGCTCTAACGCGAGAATGTCCCGTCATGCTAAACATGGCTGAGCGAACAGAGAAAGATTTTTCGTTTAACGTTCCTTCATTTCCAAACTGAAACTTTTAGTAAATTGCGCTACGCACTTAACAGATACATAAAACAGACGCCGCTATGAATTGATCCATCAGGGTATAGAATGTTTTCAAATTTCAACACTTCATTAATGTCCTTCTTTTCTCTGGTATGTTGGTATACTTGAGGAGGAACGTTATCTAATTCAATCCAACAAAGTGCCGCCATATTTGAGATTTACCATACGGCATGGTAACAGAAATAAATGCACTGATACCATTGTATTTGGTAGATGTCAGAGAGGTCAGCATAGTCAAATCACCAAACATATGGTAAAATGAACGCTACTTTCTGAAGAATAATATGGTAATTTTATCGTGATTCTCGTAAAAAAACGAAGTGTATGGTATGAAAACCGTTTTTCCTGGTAAATTAACTTTTCAGCGTTGTAATTTTACTAAACAGGTGGGTAAAAAGACCCATAATTTCGAAAACCAGAAATTCTCGTAAATCGTTACCAGAACGAACAGTAAGATTATTAAACCAATGATTTAAATACCGTAAATTTTGTTGATTATCACCAGAATTCTGTTTTTATTACCAGAAATGCCATTACCATACAAATATGGTTTTTTTTGCCAGAACTTTTTTCTCAGTGTGTAAGCAATTTTTCATTCGTTTCTTGATGTGCTCGAGTTCTCAGATTTTGAAAAACTGGAAGGTTCGCAATGACAATACACGTTTTTATTATTTTCAGAATATAATTATCATTCAATAGGCTAATTTAATTAAATTTTGATTTCATGCAAATGGTGTCGTCTGGAGTGAGTTCGAGAAAAATCATATATAATTAAAAGTAAAAAAAATCTACTTTTTGTGCTCTAATAAAAGTGTGTTTTAAAAAAGTTATTATCAAATTTATTTAAATAGGTTTTGTTGATATCGAAACACCCACCCTTTTTAAGAGAACACTAGGGGTAAAAATACTTGTTTTCAATCAGTATTATGGTCCGTTTTAAAATCATGGAATATTTTTATAAAACTTTTACCATCATTTATATGTTAATTAAATATTGAAAATGACTATGAATCTTACCAGAAAACATTTGTTTTATTTTCTTGGGGTATTACCCATAGTTGTATTATTTGTGTAGTATATGGGTAATACTGTAAAAATGAAAATTCTTATGCATTAGAACTTGTCCGATTGAAAGCTAACAGGTTCTCAAAAATATATCCAAAAATTCGAATTAAGAAACATTTCATCTCGAAATGAGTACGGCAAAAAAGAACAACAAATTTAAACTAATAATAGCAGTAAAGATTTATTTTTAATGTTGAATTATATATAATATAATAAGTAAATGAACAGCAAGTAATTTTAATAAATGTAGTAATAGTGATTTAATTATTTTAAAAATATCAATCTTCATTATCAAGTAAGTAATTATAATAAGTAATCATCTAACATGACAACTAACAAGTTCAAAGCTTTTTAAAAAAGTGAAATTTTGTTTCTATTGCAATACATTACCATGTCAAATAAAAAGTACTTGGTGGACTTAAGATACTGACATATTTAACTAACAAAATCAATTCAGAAATAAGTACATTTTTACAAGTTTTAATATTGGCTTTAAAGTTCTCAAAATAAATTCAAATTCTAGACAATACTTTTATATTATGGCATTAGGAAGTTCAAGTGACTAGAGAAAAAAATTTGTATTAAAGACAAATTTGAATGAAAAATATTCGAATTAATGTTCTAAGTTCCACCATATTATAAATTGAACAAACATAGTTTGGAAACTAATAATATTTGTCTTTCATTTTGTTAATATTTCTGCATAATATTTCTAATATTCTACAAAAAGCACTTCAGAATAGCTTATATTGTTTGTTACACTTGTAGAAGACCTTGAATATATACCTATAAAATAAATATGTCCACTTATTAAAAATAATTGACAAGCAGAGTGTATGTTTCTTCAAATAATTGACCTTTTATTTTACTCATATTGCCATTGAGTTTAATCTGTTTACTGCCATTCATTGCTTTTCAGTATTTTGTCCGGTTCACCAACAATATTTTTTTCATTAAAAAATGAAATTTGTGCATATTATCACACATCCTAAAAGTGTAATAAAATAATAATTATCATGTTATGTTTAAAAATAAATGCCTTTCACTTCTTAATATATTGTTAAGGTTCCCACGCTCCTTGAAGACTCCTTCAATTTTATTTGCCTTACTCATGGCCCTGGAAAAGCACTTGATTATTTTTAGGTCCTTGAAAAATAAGCAAAATGTCCACACAATATTGTTTGGGACAGAAGAGAAAACCAGTGTGTGACTTGGTTTTGCCTTGAGAATTCCACCACCAGAAAAAAGGGTGTTTGTATGGGAATGCTGTCAATCGTCAATCTTTTTGTATATTCAAAGACAACTTAATTTGACAATACAGTAAAAGCTACAGAGGATATTTCTCCGTGGAGTAAAATAGTCTTCAATTATCCTAATGTATTTTGAAAGTAACTGATATACACTGGCCTCCAAAAGCTAAGGTATAACCGTTTTTTTGCGTCTAATTTGCAAATGAATGAATGTAGAAATGTAGTTTTGGAGGAAATATGCACTAAACATTTATTTATTGAATGCGGCATAGATAGAATACATAAGTTAAACGCAAAAACGATTTGCAACAAAAAAAGCACTCTTGGTGGAAAAGTCCATTCTTGGAGAAAAAAGTACATCACAGTTTTATGTGGTAAAATGTCCTAGAAACATTACAAAAATGGGTTTTAATAAGGAATGTGTCCACCCCTAACTTGAATGCATTGGCGGCATCGAATTTCCATGCTGTCAATTAAGTTGTCGGGCACCGTGGTCGGGAAGCGAAGACCAGACACTGAGTAAGCCTTGTTCCAGTTCATCTAACGACCTTGGAGGAGGACTTGAAGCAGCAACTTTATCTGCCAAGATAGCCCCAAAGATGTTCTATCGGATTCAAGTCTGGAGATTGAGCTGGTCATTCCATTCGCTCCAAACCGTGACTCTCAAGATAGTCCTCAACAACCACAGGTCGGTGAGGCAGTGCATTATCATCCATTAGAATGAAATCGTTACCAATAGCACGGGCGTATGGGCGGACATATGGATCAAGGATCTCATCCCGATATCTCACACCAATCAGAGTTCCTCCATGGAAAACATGCAGGTCAGTGTGACTACCGAGTGAGATCCCTGCCCAAACTATGATTCCACCACCTCTGTAACTCTATCTTTCAAGAGTGTTGGATTGATGATATCTGGTACGTTGTTCCCTCCAGATCAGCAGACATCCTGAATCGCTCTCCAGTGTGAATCTGGACTCGTCTGTGAAGAGTACAGAAGCAAATTGCGGTCTGGTCCAGGAAACGCGTCCTCTTGCCAACATAAGCGGTCCTTCTCTGTCGTCCGTTGAGTGGGACACACACAACTGGTTGCCTTGCATAGAGACCTGCACTGTGAAGGCGACTTCGCACCGTAGTAGCGGAGATTCTTCTCCCTGATGCTACAAAGTGGTCTGCAACGAGCTACAGCGCATTACTGCTTCTTCTCCTTCGGGCCGAAAGAGCTAGAAAACGGTCTTCTGCAGGTGTTGTAACTCGTGGTCGGCATGAAACATGTCTTCTGGACACAGAATCTTCGGATTGATATTGATCCCAGAGTCGTTGGACCACACTGCGAGACACATTGAGACATATAGCAGCATCAGCCTCCGTCAACCCGATTTCCATCCATCTGACTGCTCGCCACCTTAACGAATCGGGCAAACGACTTCTCCTAGACACTGCTAGACTCTACTGGCTATCGTCAACGAAACTGCCAACAACAGTTGAAAATCAACAAAACTTACACACGAAATTACGAAAGCTTGATATTTGCATATTTTTGTTTCACTCATATATACCTGTTCTTTTCTATAAAATAAAAGTGATAGCTAAGTTTTTTTAAAGTTCGTTATTATCATTCATATAAACTACGAATTTTATTGTTACTGCAATTTTTTTATGGTGAGCTTCGAAAAACATGTTGTACGTTAACTTTTGGAGGCCAGTGTATTTGAATTGATATAGTTTTAAGTACCAATAACCGATTTTCTCTGTAATGAAATCTGTTTTGAAAATGTATGTAATTAAATTTCTTAAAGACAGGGAAGTCTGTGTTCATATAAACACAGTAACTCAAAAACTTAAATAGCTTGATGGATAAAATTTGGTACAGAGTTTTATCATTAGAATTGGTGAACCATAACAATTTTTTTCAAAAATAAAGATGCCAATGATTAATTTGATTTAAATTTATCATTTGCATTTTTATGGCTAAAATATAATTTTATGAACCTTGAATTTTCATAAGAGGAGTTAGAACCCTAACCCTGTTACTTCGACGTACCTTTTCTGAAAATCTGTTATAGATTTATGTTTGAAATTTTTTATACAAGTAAAGTACATCTTTCTCATTATACTAAAATGATTTTTTTAAATTCAAAAAATGATTTTTTACAAATTACTTTGTGTCGAAACAAAAAATGTTAAATTGGCCTCTTCGATGTACCTTTTCTCAAAATCTGTTATAGATACATGTTTGAAGTTTTCATAGAAGTAAAGTTCATCTTTCTCATTATACTGAAATGAACTTTTGGTTATTTTTTTTTATAAATTTACAGAATATTTAATTAGACATAGTGAAATTTTACCCTATTTTGACACAAAAAAAATTGTGAAAAATAAAGTTTTGCGTTTTTTTTTAAAGCTCCTTTCAGTATAATGAGAAAGGTGTATTTGACTTGTATAAAAAGTTTCAAACATGTATCTATAGCAGATTTTGTGTCCACTGATTTCATGTTGTATTTATTCAGCACTTACACGTTCCGTATCAATGCTTGGCAAGTATGGCAACCCTATGCTTAGGGATTTATTTTCTTTCATGCTACAAATTCGGTTGCAGATCTGTGTTATCTAAGATAGTGTGTAGATGACTCGCAAATCAAAAAGCGAGTTCTGTATTAGAATACTTATCGTGTTAAGAAAGTTTTTTTTAACCGTTCCGTTTAAGATTGTTTTAATTTCTTTGAACGCAAGATACCGAAACGAACACTCCTGTAGTAAACGTTTTGTTAACTACTCCAATTCCGGAATTAAATATTTTGTTAATTACTCCAATTCCACAATTAATTGTTTTGTTATTATATCTATTAATTAAAAGCTGTTTATATTAAATAAAAATTAAAAATACTTGTTTTGGGACGTGAGGTAGGGGGCCCCGAAGCTTGCCGATATATCCGTACAGGATTTAATGAGCCCTGTATCACCCCCAACGCTTCACTATTTGAAAAACCTTCTAAAGAGACATCTTTATTATATATTGCCAAGAAATTCTGGTGTAATTCCAAACATTTCGGTTTTCGTTGTCGAATTATTGATTTCTAAACTATTTCCTGACTTCTGGGCCCCACCACCCAGTATTTGAGCTTTACGTCTGTACTATCATTGATTTCAAAATAACTATTATTTTTTATTCACACCGAAAATAAAGCATGTATAAAATTTTCTAAGGATCGTTTTGAGCGAAACTGAGTAACCCCATTTTACTGTAGATTTTAGCATAAATCGGGATGTGACAAATTCGTGGTTTCTTCGCATTGCGAAAAGATTTTTTCTCAGTGAGAAGAAGGACGCTACTAGCGATGCATCTCGCCAATCAAACAAAACGCTCCCCCCTAAAATGATTTACAGGTTGGGTTAGGTTATATTAACGTCCCGTTCTCGAGCAACACGAGGGCTATTTTGGGACGGACCTCGTAATTTTGAACCGCAGTCAGATGACGAGGACGACACCTGAACTGGCACCCCTCTCCAAACTTCCGCGCCACACCAACGGGAGGACGTTTGGCCACTACGTATAATTTAGCGCTCAACAGGCCCCATACACGACGGATCTCCAGTGGAATCGGGTTTCGAACCTGCGACCCCACCGGTCCCGAGGTCGAGACCTTACCACTAGGCCACAAAATGATTTACAGAAAGGAGACCTTACCACTAGGCCACAAAATGATTTACAGAAAGGAGCTCAAAGTTGTATTGTTGCGGAAATGTAGCCGTTCAAAGTTCTTCTTTTCTAATCATCCTATATGTGAGAGTTAATATCGTGACCATTAAGCGTAATACATCTGTTTTAATCTTTGTATACATTATACAGTGGTGCGCAAACATTTTCATTTCCGACCCCCTCAATTTGTGTAAAATTTTGTGGAGACCCCCAAAGGGGTCGCAACCACGGTTTTTGAAGAAAAGCTTTATATATATATATATATTTTATTTTCAAATAAATTTCTTTTAATTTAGCGAGCCACGGTTTGCGCACCATTGCATTAGACGATGTTCTGTTGCTCTGATTATAAAACTGCATTTATTATTTTATGTTATTTAGATTTCGAAGTTGCATCTGAAAGAATCTTCATGATCGGTTAATTTCGACTGTGAGAATGGTTCCAGAATCGACACATCTTTCCGACGGAAAGTGAAAGCGATAAGAACTTCACACCGTTTCAAGATCCACAGATCTAGACTACGACATACCCTGGATGGGATAATACAAAATAGAAACGAAACATTTCTCCAGTAGATGTGTTCAATATTTTTGATTGACACTACATTTTTGATTGCGTATTAATACACATTTGTGTATATTTTTATGCAACTGTTTTTTATTAATATAGAATTTTGAAATTTTATACTTATGACTCACGTAGTAAAGCAGATTTCCAGCAAACAAATTTAAAGATACATCTTTTGATACTTAGAAAGAAGAAACCGGCAATATATTTATCAAGTGTGGTTAACCTGTGTGCAATATATTCAGCAAAACATTAGTTCGTATGAAACCTTAAACTTTCTTTTACAAACTGAAACCAAAAGGGAAGTTGCGTGCTTGTGACTAATGAACTAGTTTTTTTCAGAAAGAATTGTGTTAAAAAGAGCATTTTATTATTACTTACAAAATGGAGGAGCCGTACGATTGTGATTTATGTAGTAAAACGTTTCCTCAGCTGCAATGTTTAAAGAGACATTTACTCATTCATACAAAAGAGAAACCGTTTGAATGTGGCATTTGTAAAAAAACATTTTCTCGTAAGCCGAATTTAAGAGCACATTTACGGACACATATTAAAGAGAAACCTTCCACATGTAACATATGTAATAAAGCATTTTTTGATAACTCTACTTTAAGGAAACATTTACGAGTGCATACGAAAGAGAAACCATATGGTTGCGACATTTGTTATAAAACATTCTCACAGAGGAGTGGTTTACAGGGACATTTACTGACGCATACAAAAGAGAGACCTTTCACATGTACCGTATGTAATAAAGCATTTTCTAATAAGTCTAATATCAAGGTACATTTACGGACACATACGAAAGAGAAACCATTTGCATGTGATATTTGTAATAAAATGTTTTCTTTGCGGCTGAGTTTAAAAATACATTCACGGAAGCATACGAAAGAGAAACCTTCCACATGTAACATACGTAATAAAGCATTTTCTGTTAACTCTACTTTAAGGAGACATTTACGAGTGCATACGAAAGAGAAACCATATTCCTGCGACATTTGTGATAAAACATTCCCTCAGAGGGGTGGTTTACAGAGACATTTACTGACGCATACAAAAGAGAAACAATTTGCATGTGATATTTGTAATAAAGCATTTTCTCATCGAAACACCTTAAAAGGACATTTATTGACTCATACTAAAGAGAAACCTTATGCATGTGAGATTTGTAATAAAGCATTTTCTCATCGAAAGACCTTAAAAGGACATTTATTGACTCACACTAAAGAGAAACCTTATGCATGTGATATTTGTAATAAAGCATTTTCTTATCAGCCGACCTTAAAAAGACATTTACTGACTCATACTAAAGAGAAACCTTTCACATGCCCCGTATGTAATAAAGTATTTTATTATAAGTCTAGTCTCATGGCACATTTACGGTCGCATACAAAAGAGAAACCATATTCCTGCGACATTTGTTATAAAACATTCCCTCAGAGGGGTGGTTTACAGAGACATTTACTGACGCATACAAAAGAGAAACAATTTGCATGTGAGATTTGTAATAAAGCATTTTCTCATCTAAGCACCTTAAAAGGACATTTATTGACTCATACTAAAGAGAAACCTTTCACATGTCCCGTATGTAATAAAGTATTTTATTATAAGTCTAGTCTCATGACACATTTACGGTCGCATACGAAAGAGAAACCATATTCCTGCGGTATTTGTTATAAACCATTCTCTCAGAGGTCTCATTTACAGAGACATTTATCGACGCATACAAATGAGAAACCATTTGCTTGTGATATTTGTAATAAAGCATTTTCTTATCAGTCGACCTTAAAAAGACATTTACTGACTCATACTAAAGAGAATCCATTCACATGTCCCGTATGTAATAAAGTATTTTATTATAAGTCTAGTCTCATGACACATTTACGGTCGCATACGAAAGAGAAACCATATTCCTGCGACATTTGTTACAAACCATTCTCTCAGAGGTCTCATTTACAGAGACATTTAGCGACGCATACAAATGAGAAATCATTTGCTTGTGATATTTGTAATAAAATGTTTTCTACGCGGTCGAATTTAAAAATACATTTACGGACGCATACGAAAGAGAAACCATTTGCATGTGATATTTGTGATAAAATGTTTTCTATGCAGTCGAATTTAAAAACGCATTTACGGTTTCATACGAAAGAGAAACCTTATGCATGTGACATTTGTAATAAAGCATTTTCTCATGGAAACACCTTAAAAGGACATTTGCTGACTCATACAAAAGAGAAGCCGTAATGTTATAAAACATTTACTCAGAAGCAAAACCTAAAGAAACATTTACTTACGCATACGAAAGAGAAATAGTACGCCAGTGACGTATTTAATTAAAAAATTTTTTCGTCGCATAAATTCATCGCATAAATAAAAGTATTATATATCTATACTTTATCTCTGTTACATATTTTGCTTCTTTAATGAAAATATTATTACTTTATACATTTATTTTAATCCTCAATAGGATTGAGAATTGTTTTGAAAAGCTTAATTTGCTGTGTATGATTTAGAAACTGTTGATTGTCTTGCAGTGCTACTTGCATACATTATTTGATATAAAATTGAGGAAGTCTGGTTTATAACTTGATCCCAAAATCAGAATCCGAAAATTGTTCCACACTTTGAATTAACTATTTATATCCCGAATAAATTTACAAGCAACTATGTTATTAACTAATTACAACTTTCTTATTTGTTACAGCTTGATTTTATTTTTGCTCCATTAGAAAAATTTTGGTGCAGAATAACCTTAGGAAAGAAAAAAACGTTCATAATCAATTAAAATTAATTAATTTAATTACTAATTTTAAAAGTTATAATTAATTATTAATTAATTAACTAATAATTCAAAGTTATTGATTAATAATTCATTCATTACTAATTAATTGAGTTAATAATTAAAATTTTAATTTCTATCATCTACTGCTTGCTGTCGTTCTTCGTATTCTTGTGAGTACGGCCAGGAAAAATTATGGTATTTCTAGGATATAAGAGTGATTAAAGCGGTACTGTCAAGTACCTCGGGATATAAATCGTTAATTGATAAGAAGGAATAATACTAAACCTGGAAGTTTTAAATCTTGAATTGATTAATACAAATATAAAATCTACTAAATTATCAGCTTTGCTCGAAAGGATGGTAGTTATTACCTAGTTGCGCTGATAATGTCTACAGATGGAATTGCAATCCTCACTTATTATACTAACTTATTTTTGAGACTCAATGGCAGCTCTCGACTCTCCGTTTGCAGCCGGTCGTGATTCAGAAATATTATGTTTCAGTTGTATTCACAAAATGAAATCCAGTGAATGTAAGGGAACTCATTGCTCCCCCTTTATTGCAACCATGTGATCAGCAGAATCCTTCAAGATAAACTTTCGGTGAATTCATTATTCAAAATAATGACTCTGTTAATTAGGATAGTCATTAATGTGTTAATTATTTGAACTTTGCAGAATTACTTTGAATTTTTATATGATACTTATTAAAAGTGTGTATACGTTTAATTTTCTTTTTTTGTAAATTCTGTTTATTGCAAAATGTGAAAGATCTTGGTAAGATCTGTTTTATTTTATTGCATGAATCAGCTAGTGTGTATTGACATGATGTCGATATAAATCTTTCATTTTTATAATAAGGAAATATTTTTACCTATTTGTTTTCATTGTCTTTTTTTTCCTTTTTTGTAAATTCTGTTTATTGCAAAATGTGAAAGATCTTGGTCAGATTTGTTTTATTTTATAGCATGAATCAGTTAGTGAGTAATGGTATGATGTCAATATAAATCTTTCATTTTTATAATAAGGAAATCTTTTTACCTATTTCTTTTCATTGTCTTCTTTTTCATTTTTTGTAAATTCTGTTTATTGCAAAATGTGAAAGATCTTGGTCAGATTTGCTTTATTTTATAGCATGAATCAGTTAGTAAGTAATGGTATGATGTCAATATAAATCTTTCATTTTTATAATAAGGAAATCTTTTTACCTAGTTCTTTTTATTTTCTAAAAAGGTTCTTACACGATGCCTTTATTATGTGAAATTCCAAATAATAAGTTCTGTATTTTTAATAAGTATTGTATTTTTATAATATTAACGAATTATTATTTATATAAACGATTTATTATTTTTTATTATTATTATTTATGTAAACGAAATAATAAGTATTGTATTTTTTGTATTAACGTATTGTATTTTTTATATATTCTTGCATATTTTATTAAAAAGATCTTGTTTCTAAATGTCATTAATTCATTTATGTTTTTTCACAATATTCGGCTCGAATTATTGGTTATTGCACATTTCGTACAAAAAGTGAATGTTTTAATGCATGTGTGTGTCTAGCAGTTACATTTTAGGATTTGAAAAGGTGAGCTTCATATGTGCATTGCATTGCGTATCGGACGTTGAAAATTTTTTCATGTGTGCGTGCATCAACTTAACCCGTAGCTCCCAGCCTGCTATTTATAGGACAGTTACATTTCACTTCCGTTGCTGAACCGAATGCATTGCATTGTTTCTTTTTTGCTATGTCTATGAAGTCAATGGGTATTAGGAAACTCCTAAACAGTTTTCTACACGCATGTACGACTTGTTAGCCAGAATTTGAAGTCAAAATTTGATCATTTTGATTTTTTTAAAAATTTTTTCTTTCATTCATTTTTGAGGTAATGCAAGGAGTTAGAAAGTAAGCGTTATTTTTTGATAATTTAACCATAGTTTTAAAATTTTTAATATTTTTGTAAAAAAAGTTTTTGAAAATGATTTTCAATCGATTATTGGAGATTTACTCCTGTACTTTTTGCTTTTTACCAACAATTGGCCTTCGCAGAAGGTTGGCGCCTCTAAAATTCGAATTTAATGCGACATAATCGATTCCTAAGATCGATTGGTATTTGATTGTTGGAATTCCAAATCTGGGTTGTCTTTTTCATAGTAATAGTTTATAATCTAATTATCTTTCTGTATTTCATGGTATGATTATTAATTAGGTAATATTATTTCATATTTAATTTTAATTATTGGTTTAATAGGTGTATATACTGAAAATGTTATTTGAGTTTTATTTGTTTGTAAAATATTTAACTATATATATTAAGAAAGAAAAACGAACAAGCAATTTTTTTAGGAATTTAATTTTACTCCACGGTTATCTGAATCTTGATGTCTTAAACATACTTTAATTAAAATTTATTGAAAGCGATGCTTTATATTAATTTGGACGTTAACGAGTTAAAGCCTCCTGCATTGACTAATTTCTGTAAATTAACACAAAGCAAATACAGTTGTGTTTATTTCCCACGCCGACCCTGCTTACCCAAAGGGAGTAATGCATGTCACGTGTCGGCGGGACGATAAGTACCAATACACATATTTAAGTAATAAAATACAATAGAAGTATACAGTATAATACAAAAATTAGGGAATACAATATAAAACAATATTATAAGTAAAATAATGCAATAAAAAGTAATACAATACAAAATATAGATTTGAATATAAATATAATAAAACGCAAACATAATAAGTAATTACAAACATAAATAATAAATAAACGTAATGAATCAAGAAAAACACATTAAATAAACTAAAAAAATGGAAAATTAATAAAATCTACTAAATAGTAAATGAAATGTTAAAAAAACGAAGTCTGAGATCCAATTTAGAAAAGAGAGACAGAAAAAAATCTAAAAATAACAATTTCGAAAAAGAAACAAAACAATTTCTATAACACAATTTAGGATTTAAAAAAACGAATTCTGAAACATAATTTAGAAGAGGAAAAAGAAAGGAAGTCTGGTATGCCCATGATGCACTTGGGAAAGTCTATTGTATATGTTATGTTGTCTATAGCAGATGCAGTTTTGTTCCGACACTCAATAATGAGAAAAGTAAAGACGTGGTGTTTTCATTACGTAGAATCAGGGGCGGTGCAAGTGTTTCTGGTACTACTCGAGGCCACATTTTGTGGAAAAAATTAAATTTGTATTTCGTTTTAACTGCCTAAAGCTATGACTTATAAAAAAAAATCAATAGTCCCCGAGGAACAGCGCAGTGATGTAGATGCAATTATTGCTACCCGGGGCCAGCTTGCAATATGTCGCCCTTCTTTTACAAGCTAGATAGGTAGGTAATCGAATACAAAAAAGAAAAATACAGAAGAAGTAAGCAATAGCGATAACAATATACATTTTGCTCGCCAAAGCAGCAGCATCCAGTGATTGCATCAACAATGTTGTCCATAATTAACTAACAAATTACTATAGAATCAAACAACAAAAAATCGCGCTTTAATAATTAAAACACATAAAAGAAAATAATTAGAATGAACGAGAACTCGAATGGCGAAAGTTTTCAAAGGCCACTCGCCATCGAAGTTCTAATATGGATACATTTTCTGTTAAGGAAATGACTGCATAGTCAAAAATTATACCCTCTCTGGCATGAATTTATCCATTAACTGAAATAAAGGAAAGAATCTCTTTAAAAAAATGTATCTGCATTTTGTATTTTATTGGAGGTTGCAGCATTTGTGCCATTCTGCCTAATACAAAAAGTTTAATTAATTTTTTAATTTTTGATATCTTTTGTTAAATTAGATTAATTAGATAGGTAGGGTTGCCCAGCGTCCCTTACATACGGGACTGTCACCGTATTTCACTACTCAGTCCCGTATTGCTATTTGTCCCGTTTTCGGATGGCTCTCAACGAAGTTTTGAATGGGAAGAAATAGAACGTACTATTGCATATTCACAAGTAAGAAACATTGTTATTAGCAACACTGAGATTCTATTCAACCAGTTTGCATATTTAAAAAATTATTTAAGAGAAAAATAATATCAACCAAAACTGAGAATAGAATAAAACTATGAATTTAAGTATGGGAGAGAAATGGCTGAAGGCTCACTCAGCAATCGTGAAAATAGCGTGCGTTTACTTTTATGCTCCAGGTTTTTCAATATTGTAAAAACTATCCTACAGCTCAGAGCTCGCTCCATATGGTATTTTTGGCTTTTCCTGGCGCTAAAGGCAGAATCACGTGTTCAGCAATTTGCAATGAATTTCGAGGTAGGAGTTGCGGTACAGTCACTGTTTAAAAACATATCCGAAGAATTTTGGAAAACCTAGCTTGTCGAAGTACAGGAAAGGATGCGTCTAGTATCAAAAGTTCAGCCGGTACTTTGGGAAGTGGCAGAAAAAACGATAGATGAATAGTTATTGTAAATTTATTCGTAAAATAAATATGGACGGTTAGCTTTCTGTTCCTTTTTAAACTTCCCTTCCTTACTTGAACTGCTTTGCAGCCTGCTCAATCATTATCTAATGAGTTGATCTCCACACCTACATCGTTTTTAGATGTTACTCGATGTTACAGTTACTTGGAAATACGACCGTTATTGACAGTTATTTTGGGGCAAAATATGTTTATAAATCAT
Source organism: Araneus ventricosus (assembly GCA_013235015.1). Taxonomy (NCBI): domain Eukaryota; kingdom Metazoa; phylum Arthropoda; class Arachnida; order Araneae; family Araneidae; genus Araneus; species Araneus ventricosus. The sequence continues at coordinate 6,812 of BGPR01011548.1, read as the reverse complement.
CCCAGAAAAGCAAGTACAGAAAAATCTCTTGTATCCGGCACCCAATTTACTGCCAAAACCAAAATACAGGAATTATTGAAAGTGTAACTTTAAATCCAAAATTAAAGCCTACGAGATAAAAAAAAATACGTAATAGGCTAACATTAGTTTAGTTTAGTTTTAGTTATATTAACTCCCCGGTTTGGAGCAACTCAAAGGCTATTTTGGGACGTACCTCGTAATTTTGAACCTCGGTCAGATGACGAGTACCTGAGCTGCCACTCGACTCCCCCTCTTCCGTAGAAACTTCCGTACCACACCAACGGGAGGACGGTTGACCCCCCTAGTAAAAGGCTAACAATCTGGCAATGTTTGAAGATGAATAGTCGAATGAAGCATATTTTATCGGTTTCATAATACGTGTGGTGTCTATGTTCGACATCTCAGATGGTTAAATGTTCGAATCTTGGTTCCAAGATGTAAAATGTTGACATCTTGGGTTTGGTTAAATGTTCGAAGAAGGTTAAAAATAAGAAGGTTAAAAGGAGATATAGGCTTGGGTGAATGTAGACAATTTTGTTCACGCCACAGTGTCTCTTCTTCTTCTTCACACTACGGACAGCCCCGCTTTTGAGATCGAGTGATCTCTTTTCGCAGTTTAGGTGGCTGCCCGTAGAAAAAAGCGATCAACCTACCCCCCCCCCCACGGGGCACACAGGGCCCCGCACCAGAAAGCCGTCCCCCGAACGACTTTATTTAGAAAGCATTATTACAACAATCAAAGTGACTATTAGGTATTACAATAAAAGATTATTTTTTAAACAGATGGGGTACAAAGCTGTGTCTAGATGCGGGTCTCCGACAGAATTGAGACCCGTTCTTGATTATATGTATACATGATGCATGTTATCGGCATTAAAAGAGCACTGATAGAGAAAGATTTCTAAATGCTAGTTGTGACATTAACATTTTTACAATTACTGGAATTTGCATTATTATTTCAATGTTATTGCAATTGGGTGAAAATTGGTTGGTACCATTTTGATAAGATCATTAAACACCAATTGTTGAGATTATACTCTATGTATAGGGAAGAGGTCAATGCCCCTTACCAAGGAGAGGCTAATAGGAGATAACAGACCCATTGGGGATAACAGGCCTATCCCATTTCCTCGATAACTAAGGTATTATTATTGTTAATAATTGTTTGATGGTTACAGCAATGGTGATATCATTCAGACCGAACATTTGTCGAGGTTATACTGGATGTGTCTCAAAGAACATATAAGACGAGGAGGAGGAGGAGAGAGAGGATGAAAACAATTCACAGATGAAGAAAGTTTCGGTGAAGGAAGCAGCCGAAGGATTGCAGACTTTGATAAGATTTGCCAAGCAAAGTTCATAGCAATGCATGATGTTATAGAGATTCATTGCATAACATACTGGAATTTTTAAACTCCGATGACTCTCCTGTAAGCATACAGGCACTGGAAGTTAGATGTCATCACACTAAGAAATGCGTAACTTTCATGTGGTAATATGTAATTTTTAAATGTTCTTTAACTTTGATTCTCTGCTCTCAAATGTAAAACATGATAATGTTTAATAACTGATAAAAGAAATACTACGGGATCTGTTTCTGTTGGGGGGAAATTATACATTCTGTTTGGAAAATAATTTGTTCTTATATATTTTAACAGAATATTTCAAACTGAAATATTTACAAATAGAATAGCTTAAAAATAAAATCCTTATATCTTGTGATATAAAAGACGTGAAAAATTTAGGAAAGCCTTTTTTCAGTGCAAATATTGGTTAAATATTTCAAATATTGGTGATCGAAAAAATATTATTTACTAATTCCGCGCATTTCTCCTTCATTTGATGCACTCCAAAATGAAAATATCCAACTCCGTCATCATTTCGAGTCACATCCGGCAGATGGCAGCAGCGTCAGATTCAGAGATTCCCGTTGAAGAATCGTATTTTGGTTTGAAATATAAAACGGGAATTCAGTGTGCTGATTTTCGTTTTAAGCATTCTCAAATTTTAAATGACTTATCATTCATGATGCTATATTAGTAATATGAATAGTAATGCGATAAACGCTTTGTCGTTCATATTACTTTTTCGAAATGCAATGAAGTTATTGCGATCAAAATAAATAACTATTGTGCCATTGTTTTTGAAGAATTTGTATGGCCGTTTCTCAATTTTGAATCATTAAATTCTATAATGTAATGTTAAGGTTCTCTTTATAATCTGAACCTATTTCTATGACTAAAAAGGGAAATTGATACTGAAACAAAAATTAACATAACATCCTTTCTTCATACTACTAGCCTGAAAATTTAAAATTTGAGATAGCTCTCGAATTTATCTATATTTATTATACTATTACTAAATTTTGCATTGTTTATAAAGCATAAATTGTCACTGCATCATTTTATTCAATACTTCCTTTGTGTTTTATAAAAACTTTTGTCTTGTATTAGCACGGCTTTTGGGTTATTTATTACGTAATTTGAAAAAAGGATTCATATGGTCTTGATGGAAAATCCTGTATGACAACCTTAAATTTATTAAATTGCGTTACTTTTCGCAGTCTCAGTGTCGTCTTATATTTTCCACAGTCAACACCTTTTCCTCAGCTACGCCGCAGATAAAAATATTTCATTCATGAAATTCTTTTAACTATCTAATCAGTTAAGACTTAATGTTTTCAAATTCGCCAATCTTTTATAATGCATTTCAGCATGAATTGGCTTGATAGCAAAGTTCTAACTCGAAATAGAATGATCGTGCGTTCTAGACTCGATTCCATTGAAGATCCAACCAGGAATGGCGCTATAGTTTACCCGACGGGGGAACACGATTTCCCCGACGGGGGGGCAAATGTAATTAAATTGGTCTCAAATTTTCGCCAGATTATTATTTATCAACTACAGTTGAATACACAGCACAAAAATTTTCCCCGACGGGATACAAAATTTTTCCCCGACGGGGGGGGGGGGGCACAGCATCCCCGTCAGGGGGCTCTGGCGCCACCCCTGGATCCGACGTGTGTTAGATTGCAAATATTGCATCAACATCATTTTTCGGTTTTGTCAGTATTTTTAATTAATTTAATTCTTCGCCACTAAAGTTTCTTTCTTCTCTTGTGGCAACTTTGGCAAATTTTGAAATTCAAACGTTAATTTTAGCCGTTTCATTTAATTTCTAAATTTTACTTAATCATTTACTTTGTTTGCGATTTAATTATTATTTGTCTTAACTTTTGTTGTTGTTTCCATTAAGGTTTCAACTTTATTAATTTTTAAATTCAATTTTTGCAACGGGATTATTTCTTCGCCATCTTGGTTCGCGTAGGTTTTTGGCGTTATCAGTTTTTGGGCGTCTGTATCTGGAATCGTTTTCCGTTACGATTTGAATTCTTTGTGTGATGGGGTAAGCGAGTGGTTGGTGTTGTTCCAGCTGCGGGCCCCCAGGGCCGGTTGGGCCTGGGGTCTTGTCTTGTCTTGCCTCTGCTTTAATTTTTCCGTTAATATTTTTTTGTATTTTTGAGTCTGAAGCTGAAGATGTTTTTTGTTCTTGATTGGTTTTCCTAAAAAAGATGCAGTTTGAAAGACCACAGTGATGAATGCTCTAAAAAACGAGATGAAGTTTTTTTTCTACAACACTATTCCGGAACAATCTGTGAATTAAGGTGCTGTGTGTGAAAGAAAGCAGTTCTTTCTTCTTCATTTTAAAATGTTCTCTGCTACATGGTGGCATGAACGCTGATTTTCATCAATGTTACAGAGTTATAAATGATCATCACCTTTTACAAGATCTGCAATATGAGTAATACCTTCAGCATTTTTCTTCTTCATCGTAATAATGTGTACTCTTAATTACGGAGATCAAGATCATCTTTTAAGCGTCTATTTCTGCTGAACGTCTTTTTCCCATCTTCAGTTTTTCCGATTTTTGAGTGAGTGATACAAGTCTAGAAAAAGACCAAAGAAAATGCTAAAGTGTGCAAGTAGCATACTGCAAATATCATTGTTAAGTGAATATAAGGAAAATTCACTTATTTAATAGTATTCATCAATTCAAGAAGTGTTTGTTAATAATGATCATTACATCTCTATCAAATTTAGGTTGTTTTTTTTTTTACTTTGTGTTAAAAATATAATTCTCAAGCCTGCAGTGCTAATGTGTAGCTACAATTTTTATTTTTTGTTTTGTTTGATAAATGTTCATTCCTGTGCATCAAATTTTATTCATATATCTAATTTTTGTGGCAGTAATTAATTTCAATATTAATAATTGTTAAATAAAAAATTATTTAAAATTTAATAAATTTGTTTTTGTTTAATTATTTTTTTAGCATTGTATTACCACTATATGCGAATTGACTTTTAATTAAGTAGCTAGGGTTTTCAGGTCAGCAAAGGTAGGTGATATATCAGTATTGCTAGAATTGCTTTTTTTTATCGTGTTAATTTTTTTAGTACCCAGAATTAATTGTTCAATATATATTATAATTTAAATTTTATTTCTGGGCATCTACCTTGCTTCAATGTTTTTATAAATATCCTAGCTACCTCATCCAATATTTAATGCCGTGACATTTTGGTCCCCCAACATTTTTGATTTTTAACAACGTGTATGCAGCTAGTGGCGTAGCTGTAACTTTTACTACCTGCGGCGAACTTGAAATATGCAGTTCTCCTTTTACAAGTTGCAAAGCCCCCATATACACCTCAAAAGAAAAATAATACTCACGGCAAAAACATTTTCTTAAACAACGTAATTCTTCATTTAACGTTCTCGATCTCTGCGGATAAGTTTCGAAGTCGCGCGCCCACCGCTAGTCTTTCTTTCACAAAACGCTAATTTACCGACAAAAGGCGCAAATTGCAAATTAAATAGATTAGTCGTTTTTTTTATGTACACATTGATTCTTCTACTCCAGCTCTTCTTAGTTACGAAATAGTTTTCCTGCTTGTCTGATTTTTCCATCCCTTCCGAAGTGCAGACCTGGCCGCGTATTTACAAACCCTACCCTGATAGAATTGAGGCAGGAAATCGGACAGTATGATTGGCTCGCTTCGCCGAAAGCCGATGACGTCATTCTTTGCTCTCGTGCGGAAATTATAACAAAACAAGTTATATAAGTTGATTTTGAAACATCAAATGAACTATTTTCACTGGAATGACCTCAAAAAACCCAACAACATTTGTCTAACCTGTTAGTTAATACCCTTCAAACAAAGTTGTTATCATTAGACTTTTCATTAGTATAATTTCTTACAGTGTAGGATATTTTATTTTTTATGATATTTTAAAAAATAATTTCATTTAAAAAAAACAGTCCACGGAAAAATGTTTTCTGCGTTCAACTGTGGGAAAAGGGAGAGAAGTAGGACGACTCTTGTTTTGTTTTGATTACCATACGCTACGTGCGAGAGCTGAAAACGACGTCACTGCCCATCGTAGCCAATGATATTGGCTGATTTCCTGCCTTACTTCTATCAGGGTAGGGTTTGTAAATATGCGACCTGGCCGCACCCCCCGCCCCCCCCCCCCCCCCCCGTAGCTATGCCACTGAATTTTAAAACAATCTTCTCCCCGTAGATTATCTAATTTTGTGTTTAATCCGTCAAAGGGTAGATTACCCGTTTCTTCGTCTGTTCGCATGCATGTGAATACGATAAATCAAAGCACCAATATGTTAAATAAATGAAATTTAGGATGTGGTCTCGACGCCAAAATTGTTGATGTCTATTTCAACACAACGTTGAATTAAAAGAGAATTGAAGAAATTATCTCGCTTTTAATGTTTTCACATCTGTCTGAATTTGTTTCATGTACCGGAAATTTACCGACAATAAACGAAAAATACGAATTAATTGCCGTGTTTCATGTACGCAGTGATTGAGATAGTGCCGCAGCCCTGTGCAGTTATAAATTTGTATCCCTGTATGTCTCATTTCGCCGCCTCTTCTGCCTTCCTTTAGCTACACCGCAGAATCCCTGACACGCTATGAGGCCGCGGTGGCCTAGTGGTAAAATCTCAACTTTGGGGGCGGCGGGTTCAAGGCTCGAAACCAGATTCCACTGAAGATCCGCGTATTGGGCCTGCTGCATGTGAAATCATACTTAGGGAGCCAAACGTCCTCCCGTTGATGTGGTGCAACACCAGCCACCCCATCCAGCCCACCCTACTGGGCTTAAGGCATTAAAGAGCCGGAGGGGAAGAGAACCGACCAGCAGCAGCATGAGGAACCAAACGGAACTTTGGACAGAGGGCTGCCAGCTCAGGTGTTGTTCTCGTCATCTGACCAAGGTTCAAAATTACGAATTTCGTCCCAACATAGCCCTCGTGTTGCTCCAGAACGGAATGTTAATAAAACTAAACCCTGACACACTGCGCATCTGCATTCGTGGGTCATATCTATTCCATTGCATACGGTAGCTATTTTGACACTTGCGTTGGATTGCGCAGATTTAGTGCGCCGTAACGGTGTGACACCTGTCTAAAAAAATTGCTTGAACTGCTCTCTCATTAAAAAAAAATTCAGTTACTACATTATTGGGTTATTTTTATATCGATTTTTGAAATGGGTCCAATAATTTATGGCCACCCTGTATAAATTGTCCAGTTTTATGTAAGTGACTTTCAACTGGGCGATAGTAATGTTTACAAAAAAAATTAATAAACAAAACCCCCGAATTCATTCAAATTCTTTTTTGAAATTTTGATAAATCTTCATATTTCAGATCTCCCCGAGTCCGCTGTCGAATTCTGCCTGTTTATCCGTGAACACAATAATTCAAAATTGTCG
>BGPR01011547.1:28458-44335 GCA_013235015.1 Araneus ventricosus | reverse complement strand
ACAAGCAATGAGGAATAAAGGTGCGAAACTCTAGGACAAGACAAATGTCGAGAAGTGAGTGATATAACAGTAGGCATCGCGAAAAAAAAATACTAATCAAGGTCTAGCGAGGGAATAGGTTGGAGAACCCTTGGTATAGACAAATGGTCTCGAGAAGGGAGGACTATGACAAAGTAAGGACGAAAAAAAAATACCAACTCAAGGGTCACAGGAGGGAATACAGTGAACTCCCCTAGCACAGACAAATGGTCTGGAGAAAGATGAGGATATGAGCAGTATGGGCCGAAAATAAAAATAATTAACTATCAAGGGGCATGCGAGTGGCAAAGTTGGGAATACTTGGTACAGACACAAATTGTCTGTCGAGAAGGGAGGATAGGCAACAGTAGCAACGGAAAAAATAAAAATACTAACAATGGTGGGCAAGGAGGGAATAAAGGCTGGGAAACTCTGGCCAGATAAAATGGTCTGAGAAGAGATATGACAGAGGGCGTCGAAAATAAAAAAATTAATCAAGCTCGCGAGGGAACAAAGGTTGGGAATACTCTGGCATAGACAAAGGTCTGAGAAGGGAGGATATGACATGTAAGACGCGAAAATAACAAAAAATACTAATCCAAGGGGTACGCGAGGGAATAAAGAAAACCCTTGCATAGACAAAATGGTTCTGAGAAGGAGGATATAGACAGCAGGCACCGGACATAAATACTAATCATGGAGCGAGGGAATGAAGGTTAAATAGCTTGGCATAGACAAATGGTTCGAGAAGGAGGATATGACAGTAGCACCGAAAATAAAAATACAATCAAGGGTTCATGAGGGAATAAAGGGAATACTGGCATAGACAAAATGGTTCGAGAAGGAGGATAGAGACAGCAGTGCACGCGAAAAAAAAAATAACTCAAGGGTTCATGGAGGGAATAAAGGTTGGGAATACTTATAGACAAAATGGTTGAGAAGGAGGATATGACAGCAGCACGCGAAAATAAAAATACTAATCAAGGGGAGCGCGAGGGAATATCAAAGGTTGGGAATACTTGAGCATAGACAAATGGTCTGAGAAGGGAGGATAAGACAGCAGGCACGCGAAAAATAAAATACTAATCCATGGGGTACGCGAGTAACAGTTGGTAGAGCAAATGGTTGTGGAGCGAAGGATATGACAGAGTACGCAAAATAAAAATACCTTGAGGCATGGAGGAAGGCAAGGGGATGCATAAAGGTTGAGTAGGAGGATATGGAGGAAAGTAGAAAATGGCTACTCAAGAGGGTACGCGAGGAATAAAGGCGTTGGGAAATGGCATAATGGCCAGTCGAGAAGGGAGATATGACAGCAGTGGCAATAGTAAAAATACTATACCAAGGGGAGCGCGAGGGAAGAAGGGAATACTTGCATGATAAATGGTCTGGAGAAGGGAGATATGACAGCAGTGCACGCGAAAATAAAAAATACACGCGTACGGGGAGCGCGGGAAGGAAATGCATAGACAAATGGTCTGAGAAGGAGGGATAAGAGCACGCGGTGGCAAAATAATTAATCAAGAGGTTCTACAGGAGGGAATAAAGGTTGGGAATACTTGGCATAGACAAATGGTTCGAGAAGGAGGATATGACAGTAGGGACGAAAATAAAAAATACTAATCAAGGGGACGCGAGGGAATAAAGGTTGGGAATACGGCATAGACAAATGGTTCGAGAAGGAGGATAGGACAGCAGTGCACGCTCGAAAATAAAAAATACTAACTCAAGGGTGCGAGGGAATAAAGGTGGGAAATTTGGCATAGACAAATGGTCTGAGAAGGAGGATATGACAGCAGTAAGCACTCGAAAATAAAAATACTAACTGGCAACAGAGGGAAAGCGTTGGGAAACCCTCTAATAGACAAATGGTCTGAGAAGGAGGATGTCATGCGATGGCACGCGAAAATAAAAATACTAATCAAGAGGTTACGCGAGGGAATAAAGGTGGAATACTTGGCAACTGGTGACAAATGGTCTGGAGAATGGAAGGACTATGACAGTAGGGCACGCGAAAAAAAAAATACTAATCAAAGGTAGCGCGAGGGAATAAAAAAAAGTTGGGAACCAGCTGCTCTAGATCGATTCATTTCCAAAAGATCAAAACAATTTTCGGTCTCTAATGAATATAAATTTATGAATGATTATTCATATCTTGAGAAACGGTATGTTTATTGACTTAATTTTCTTATCATAATGACACGAAGTAATTTAGTTTTGAATTTTCTTAAGGAATACTTTCGATATTAATATCCTTTTAGCAAATTCAAGCAGCTTTTTTATAGAAATCTGAAGAATATTTTAGTAACTTTTCTAATATCCTGCTAAAATATTTGAAATGACCATTAAATGATCTTTTCTATAAAAAAGAAATCGCGAAGTATATTTATTGTTTCCTTTATAAAAACACTACAATAATATCATTGTATGCAAAAAGTTTAATTAGAATTTTTCTGTGAAAAATTAAGAATTAAAACAATGCTCTTGAGAGTAAATTGAATTTGAATCAAAAAAAACACAATCTAAATCCCCTAATAATAACGACGTGAACGAAAGCTAACTTAATTTTATTTTTGTTTTAATATATTTTTATGTGGTCATTTATTTCGAAAATACTTTGTTTTCTTAATTTTGTAGAATTAATTTTTGAAGAGTCTTATTAGTAACTTAGATAGCCCGTGAAATAACTCAACGAAATTTAAATTTTAATCGGAAGCATCAGAAACATAATGAATCAGAAGAATTTAGAAAATATCCTCTAAACATTTAAACATCTTAAAATGAATAAATAAATGTTCAAATCCTAAATTCTAAGTTATGAAGAAAGTCATGAACTGGCATTTTGGATTTACATCTGAAAGATATCATTCTTAAAATGCAGAGCCTCAAAATCAGTGGTTGCTCATCGAAAAAAATCATTGAAATTTTAAGGTTCTTGTTCTGCACCTGAAACTAATGTTTATCCTACGTTCATAGTACTCGGAAATGAAAATGTCGTATTTAGCAAAAGTTTTTTTAAAATTTTGGTATTTTGTTAAAATTATTGCTCCTTTACATTGCTATTATTGTATGGTAGAAATATGTTCAGAATTTTTTCTAGAAACAAATAACTGAATGGCAATAGAGATTGACTAATTATAAAATTTCTTTAGAAGGAAATATTAAATTATATTTAGTATGAACTGTTAAGCTTTTAAACAAACTGAAGCTCAGCTAAATAATTTAGTCAAAAATGAAAACGCAATTTAATTAGAATAAAATTAAATTTTTGAGAAATTTTAGCAAGGTACTTACCTCAGAAATAAGAGTTAATTGTTGATGTAAAATGAACCAGATTCCTCATGGGGACAACCTAGGCCATGACCGTAGCGCAGCTGTCCGGGGAGCAATCTGTTACAATAAAAAAGTAACCCGAATTCCAACTCCTTGTGCATTATTTTTTTTCTCTCTCATTATTTGGATAACCGTCACATTTATAGACGGACTTCTCTAATTAAGACGATACATTTCTCTAAGACATTTAGGTCTGAGATTGAGTTAGTGAGTTGCTCTGCTTTTAGTGGTACTACTACAAGCAGGTTGACAATCTTAGCCATGTTTCGGGTCATTGTTCTTAGACACGAAGTTGGTACTAAAACAAGTTTATCGTCACTTTATGCAGTTAATATTTAAAATGCGAAATGCACTCAGTCATGCAGAATGTATAATAAGATAATTCTCTTCCCATATTATCTGTATCTCCATATATCCCCAATTAGAAAGAATCTCTCCTCCCCCCCACACACACATGCTAATTTTCCTTATTTTCTTTTACGATCGTGAATTCTTCCAATATTCACAGCATATAATATTGTTCTGCTCCAGTACTAGATTAGTCAACTTCAATTGGAGAAAAGATATGTTTAGAACGATTCCGGCTTTGAAATTTGGATTGTTCGTGGAAAAAAAATTTTTTTTATATTGTTATAACTAATGAATTCCTTTATATTGAGTACGACCATGAAACCTGTATTTGAAAAACAAGTCGAACATTTCAGCTAAGATGTTCTCCAGTTTCAAAAACATCAATTAGTATACATGAGGCCCTTAGCTTTGAGATTTCTGAGGATTAAACTGAATTTGATTTCTGAATTTGCTCTGACAGCCCCAATAAAAATATTCACGAAACAAAGTCTATAATATTGAGTTTAGTATACGAGTTAATTAACTAACGCTTAAACCTTTAAATCTCTACTCCTAGAATGGATTACACCTAGCTTGATGACATTGCAAATTTTTTTGTATAACCTTTTACAAGCAATTCAATTCTAAAATAAATGTGATGCTGAATTTCATTTTAGAAATCTGTATTTTGGACAATTTTATTTTATTTGTTTTTATTATTGTTGTTATAAGTAAATAGATAAAAAGATTAAACATGTAAAATGTTCTTGAACATTTGAAGTATTCATCCTATGTATCTAACTTCTTGAGTAATCGATTTACGTTCTTTCACATTTAACTCTCTATATTATTTGCGTTGCAACCTGAATTCAGGTAGACTGCTAACGAAGGATTATGCGGTTTTATCCTAATTTGTAGGTGATTTTTGATTTTAGTATCAGTTGTCATAGGTATTCCCTTATTAAAATTTTGTTTATTGTTGCTGACAATTTTTGTCGTTGCTTATATTGTTATAAGTAAAAGATAAAAAACATTTAAAATTTTCACACATTGAAATAGGTATCTCATATTTTAACGTTGTGAAGTAATCTGTATTAATCGTTCTTTCTCACCTTTAACTTGCTATTATTTGCGTTGCAAACTTGAAGTCAGGTAGACTGCTAACGTAAGTATTAGGCAGTTTAACTTATTTTAGGCGATTTTGATTATCTGAATTAGTTGTCATATGTGTTTCCTTTTTTCAGTGTACTTTAGAATTTATTAATAACTAGGGTGTTATGCCCGGCGTTGCTCGAGATTAAAATACTTTCATGACTAATATTTTTGAAGTAAAAACTACTTTTGTATAGAAAATTATAATACCCAAAATTGTCTATAGTCAAACATTTTTTAATTTAAATTAGAACATCAATTGAAACACAAGATTTTTTAAAACCGTAGATATCTAATTTTCTCCATAAGTTATTAATATTTGTTGCATAGATATTTCAAATTCTTCATAAATCTTTTCTGTACAAGAAAGATTTTAACGGATGTTTTGGAAATATAATTAGAAGCAAAGTTTTCATTAAGAAAAGGTTAAAATAAATATGAATAAAAAAATAATAAAATTATCTTTATCCAGAATTCTACCAATGTGATCTAGCAAGAGGCTCCTAACCCTCCAGCCGTTAGGCTTTCAGATTGCTAAGTTTAACGAAATTGTCACGTTAAAAGAGAAGGCTATTTCAAGTTGTGAGGTTTTGGACAAACGACTTCAACTCCCCTTTTGTGGTCATTTTCGCGCCGTAGGGGTATATTAGACCTGTTATCACCAGCAGTGACAGATGACTTCTAAATTCGATTCTTGTGACAGAACTTTGTTAGAAGACCCTTCTTTGAGCATTCTTAGAAAAGTTGAGTCAAACTGACCCTCCGCTGACCACAGACACTCCCTCCTCATTATGTCGCCGCGATACCAGGGGGGAAGAGAAAAAAATTGCAGAAAGAAAATATCGGGTCTGACACTTATATGAACTTCTTTCTTTCCCGAGACAGTCTTGGTCTGCTGTTATGAGAGATGAAAATGTTCACTCAGATATCTTCGGGCCTGACGCTGGGAGGTTAAGTATTCTGGTTCTTTCACCAATAAAAAAGGGTTACAAATTGTGAATTTTAAACACAATTATGGAAAAATTATGACAAAATAAGGGCAACGAATTGAAGTGAAATGAATTGTATATGAAAATGAAAAATTTTTAAACCTTAATATGGTGTGTAAAAAATAGTGTTTGTAAGATAACAAGCATATTTTGAAAAATATCACGGAAAAAAATGCCAAAATATTGCTTAATTTCCACTAACTGAAATGTTAATCATCTTTGGGATTTTAAAAATTATTTAAGATCTTTCTTCTTATATAAAAAAATATATTTATAAAAAAAGCACAAATTTCAGAAAAAGTAACTTATTTCGAAGTCTAACCTTGCCCAGCAACGGAATAGCTATAAATTTGCCTTATTTCAAACTCGTTCTGCATGTAATAAATTTTATATCTGTGACACTTTGCCTTGAATTTTTATGAATTTTTCAAAATTTATTACATGCAGACGAGTTTGAAATAAGGCAAATTTATAGCTATTCCTTTGCTGGGTAATGGTTAGACTTCGAAATAAGTTACCTTTTTTCTGAAATTTGTGCTTTTTTTATAAATATATTTTATATAAGAAGAGAAAGATCACCGTAAACTTTTAAAAGCCCCAAAGATAATTAAAATTTCAGTTAATTGGAAATTAAGCAATATTTTGGCATTTTCCGTGATATTTTTCGAAAATATGTATTACCTTACAAACACTATTTTTACACCATATTAAAGGTTTAAAAAATAGATTTTCATGCCACAAGATTAATTTCACTTCAATTAGTCGTCCTTATTTTAATAATTTTTCAAAATTTTAATTGTGTATAAAATTCACAATTTGTAACCCTTTTTTTATTGGTGAAGAACCAGAATACTTAAGAACTCTTGCTAGATCACATTAGTAGAATTCTGGATGAAGACTAATTTTATTATTTTTTATTCATATTTATTTTAACGCTTTTTCTTAATGAAAACATTGCTGTCTACTTATATTTCCCAAAACATCCGTTAAAATCTTTCTTGTACAGAAAGATTTATGAAGAAAATTTGAAGTATCTATGCAACAAATATTAATAACTTATGGAGAAAATTAGATATCTGCGGTTTTTAAAAATCTTGTGTTTCAATTGATGTTCTAATTTAAATTAAAAAATGTTTCAGACTATAGACGAATTTTGGGTATTATAATTTTCTATACAAAAGTAGTTTTTACTTCAAAAATATTAGTCATGAAAGTATTTTAATCTCGAGCAACGCCGGGCATAACACCTAGTTATTAATAAATTCTAAAGAGTACACTGAAAAAGGAAACACCTATGACAACTAATTCAGATAATCAAAAATCGCCTAAAATTAGGATAAAACTGCATAATACTTACGTTAGCAGTCAACCTGACTTCAAGTTTGCAACGCAAATAATAGCAAGTTAAAGATGAGAAGAAGGTTAATCACAGATTACTCCCGAAAGTTAGACATATGGAAATTACCTGTGTCAATGTGTGAAAAAATGTTACATGTTTTAAATCTTTTATTTATTTACTTATAACAAAATAAACAACGACAAAAAATTATCATCAACAATAAAAAAAAATTTAAAAAGGAAATACCTATGACAACTGATACGCAAAATCAAAAATCGCCTACAAATTAGGATAAAACTGCATAATACTTACGTTAGCAGTCTACCTGAATTCAGGTTTGCAACGCAAATAATAGAGAGTTAAAGGTGAGAAGAACGTAAATCACAGATTACTTCAGAAAGTTAGATACATAGGAATGACATACTTCAAATGCGTGCAGAACATTTTACATGTTTTAAGTCTTTTTATCTATTTACTTATAACAACAATAAAAACAAATAAAATAAAATTGTCAAAATACAGATTTCTAAAAATGAAATTCAGCATCACATTCATTTTAGAATTGAATTGCTTGTAAAAGTTATACAAAAAATTTGCAATGTCATCAAGCTAGATTAATCCATTCTAGAAGTAGAGATTTAAACGTTTAAGCGTTAGTTAATTAACGCGTCGTATACTAAACTCCAATATTATAGACTTTGTTTCGCGTATATTTTTATTGGGGCTGTCGAGAGCAAATTCAGGAAATCGGAATTCTATTTAATCCTCCAGAAATCTGCAAAGCTAAGGGCCTCATGATATGCATAATTGATGTTGTTTGAAACTGGAAGAACATTCTTAGCTGAAACTGTTCGACTTGTTTTTCATAATGCAGGTTTCCATGGTCGTACTCCAATATAAAAGGAATTCATTAGTTATAACAATATAAAAATAATTTGTTTTCCACGAAAATGCAAATTTCAAAGCCGAAATCGTTCTAGAACACTAATCTTTTCTCCAATTGAAGTTGACTTAATCTATACTGGAGCTATGAACAATATTATATGCTGTGAAATATTGGAAAGAATTCGATCCGTAAAACGAAATAAGGAAAATTGAGAATGTGTGTGTGGGGGAGGGAGAGGATTCTTTCTAATTGGGGATATATGGCAGTACGAGAAATAGGAGAAATTATCTTTATTATAACATTCTGCATAGACTGATGTATTTCAACATTTTAAATATTAACTTGCATAAAAGTGGCGATAAACTTGTTTTTAGTACCAACTTCGTGTACTACCAAGACAATGACCCGAAACATAAGGCTAAGATTGTCAACCTAGTTGGTAGTACCACTAAAAGAAAGAGCAACTCACCCCAACTCAATCTCCAGACCTAAATGTCTTAGAAAATGTATCGTCTTAATTAAAGAAGTCCGTCCATGAATATGACGGATTTATCCAAATAATGAGAGAGTACAAAATGCAATCTGCGATCCATATGGAAGGATTGGAATTCGGGATTACTTTTTTATTGTAACAATTGCTCCCGGACAGCTGCGTCCTAGGTCATGCCTAGGTTGTCCCCATGAGAATCTGGCTCTGATTTTACATCAACAATTAACTCTTATTTCATGAGGTATATTTACCCTGCTAAAAATTTCTACAAAAATTAATTTTATTCTAATTTAAAATGCGTTTTTCATTTTGACTAAATTATTTTGAGCTTCAGTCTCTTTAAAGTGCTAACATTTTTTTTGGATATTATTATTTTTCAATTTTTGAAAAAGAAAACGTATTCAAATAAAATAAATTAATATTTCTTTCAAAGAAATTTTATAATTAAGTCAATCTTATTGCCATTCTAGTAATTTTGTTTCTAGAAAAATTCTGGACATCTTTAAACCATTCAATAATAGCAATGTAAAGGAGCAATAATTTTCAACAAAATACCAAAATTTAAAAAAACTTTGCTAAATACGCCATTTTCATTTCCGAGTACTTTGAACGAAGGATAAACATTTATTTCACGGTGCAGAACAAGAACCTTACAATTTCTGATGATTTTTATCGATGAGCAACCACTGATTTTGAGGCTCAGCATTTTTAAAAATGATATCTTTCCGAATGTAATCCAAAATAGAGTTCATGACTTTCTTAATAACCTCGAAATTTATGATTTGAACATTTATTTATTCATTTTAAGATGTTTAAATGTTTAGAGGATAATTTTCTAAATTCTTCTGATTCATTATGTTTCTGATGCTTCCGATTAGAAATTTAAATTTCGTTGAGCTATTTCACGGGCTATCTTCAGAAGTTAGTAATAAGCGCTTTCAAAAAATTAATTTTACGAAATTGAAGAAAACAAAATATTTTAAGAAATAAGTGACGACATAAAAATATATTAAAAACAAAATAAATTAACTTTCGTTCACGTCATTATTATTAGGGATTTAAAAATTATGTTTTTCTTTGAGTTCAAAATTCAATTACTCTCAAAGCATTGTTTTAATTCTTATAATTTTTCACAGAAAGAAGTTTCTAAATTAAACTTTTTGCATGCAATGATATTATTAGTGTGGATTTTAAAAAAGGAAAAAAGAAATATATATTTCGCGATTTCTTTTATAGAAAGTATTGTGATGGTCATTTTCAAATATTTTAGCGATATAAAAAGTTACTAAAATATTCTTGATTTGCTATAAAAAGCTGCTTGAATTTGCTGAAAAAGGATATTAATATCGAAAGTATTCCTTAAGAAAACTTCAAAACTAAATTACTTAGTGTTACTATGGTAAGAAAAGTAAGTCAATAAACATGCCGTTCCTCAAGATATGAATAATCATTCATAAATTTAGATTTGCATTAGAGACCGAAAATTGTTTTGATCACATTTTGGAAATGAATCGATCTAGAGCAGGGGTTCCCAACTTTTATTCCCTCGCGTAGCCTTTGATTAGTATTTTTATTTTCGAGTGCCCTACTGTCATATCCTCCCTTCTCGAACCATTTGTCTATGCCAAGTATTCCCAACCTTTATTCCCTCGCGTACCCCTTGATTAGTATTTTTATTTTCGAGTGCCCTACTGTCATATCCTCCCTTTTCGAACCATTTGTCTATGCCAAGTATTCTCAACCTTTATTCCCTCGCGTACACCTTGATTAACCTTTACATTTTCAAGTACCTCCTACCGCCATACTTTGCCAACATACACACCAACCATCCGTCTATGCAGAGAATTTTTTATCCATAATGTTATGTTATGTTATTTGTTGGTTTATGTTAGCTTAAGTGTCAAATGACTCTAATTAATAACATTTGCTGGACGTATTTTTTTAATTTTACCTTTTATTGCATTTTTGAAATAGTATAAGTTGAACGCCAAAACAAATGAAATTAGTATAGTAATAATTTCGCATTAACTTACAAAGATGGCTAAAAATGACACTCGGTAATAATCAACTTTTCAAGTGGTATAGTTATTAAATGTAAGCATTAACTTGGAGGAAAAAATTCTGTAACTTTTAAAATTGTTTATGTTTTTTTTGTTTCCGCCATTACCAACTTTTATTTCACGTACCCCCAACTGGTTCTTCGCATACCCCCAGGGGTACGCGTACCACAGGTTGTAATAATTCATCATGCTTATATCTTTATTGTACTGTAGCAAAGTGTCTAAGTGTTTGACTTCAATTTGAAGCCAAAATAAGGCATTAAAATTTTATTACAAACACTGAACACAAACTAACACACACAGACTACATAATTACATTATTTTTAATAATTTAAAAGGGGATTTAGGGTTTGGGTATTTTAGATTTATTCACTCTGTCTATTCACAGTTCTAAACTCAGACATATAGCATCTGCGGCTTCCCAACATAGGTGGCGCTGTCCTAATTGCGTAGGCGCATTTGCTACAGCCTCCCCCTCTGGTTGCAATGGCGTCCCGACTAGGAACCAGGACTATCTTGGCGACTTGGCGCATGGTTTTGCATAGATGATCGCACTCCAGAAGGTGGAGATGTGGTACGAGTCTTTTGGTGGACGACCACGTTTCTACAATGGAGACACCGGTTGAGTGTCTCTGCTATGAACAAGATGTAGTGCAGAAACATAATATGTTCCAAGAGGTTCGTCATGGAAATCCAGTTTTGACACTACATAGGTTGTTGGAGACTTTTGGGTCAGGATCAAATACGGACCGTTTCTTTCTGGAAAAAACTTGGCAATAATATTTGAATGAGCCTTACTTACTGAGTAGTATCCCATATCTAACTCCGGGAGAGAAATGCAACTGTCTTCTGCGATGATGAAACTGTTATTTTCTTTGATCCTGCTTTTTTTTCAATTCTGCCTCTTATTACGTTTGATAGCTCCGAAAAACATTTTACATTTTGTGTTATCTCTGGGATAATGTTATCGTTCTCAATGGCAGATGTTAAGTCATCCGCACTATCATCGATGGTACGAAGTTCACGGGCAAATTGTAAATAATCAGAGGTACATCCTGTGGTTTCGTGTGTTCGTTTCTTCAATGGAGACAGCGGTTGAGTGTCTCTGCTATGAACAAGATGTAGTGCAGAAACATGGTATGTTCCAAGAGGTTCGTCATGGAAATCCAGTTTTGACACTGCATAGGTTGTTGGAGACTTTTGGGTCAGCATCAAATACGGACCGTCTCTTTGTGGAACAAAGTTGGCAGTAATCTTCGAGTGAGCTTTACTTACTGGGTGAATTGTAACACATACTTTATCTTCGGGACAGAAATACAACGGTCTTCTGCGACGATGAAACTGCTGTTTTATTTGATACTGCTTTTTTCCAATTCTGTCTCTGATTTTGTTTGATAGATCGAAAACGTTTTACATTTGGTGTTATCTTTGGAATAATGTTATAGTTCTCAATGGCAGATGTTAAGTCATTCGCACTAACATAGATGGTACGAAGTTCACGGGCAAATTGTAAATAAGCAGGGGTATATACTGTGGTTTCACATTTATGTGTATTCATTGCAAATCGAATACACGGAATTTTTTCTTTTCAACTATCGTGTTCGTTGCTATTAAATTTAAAACATAATGTGCTAATAGAATTTAATCTTTCGCGTGAAAGATCAGAGCAAGTAAAAATAAAATAAACAGCAAAAAAACCATTCATCATTTCTAACCTTCCAGCTGGCGCGCCTGCGCAGAACGGGCGATCCTTCTCTTCAGGATTAAATGGATTTATCTGAGTTTCAAGGTGATTTCATACTGTTTTATGCTACTGCCAGAAAGTTTATGCCTCGCACCCGTTCGTTTAATTTGATAATTTTTTTCTCGCCTTAACGTTTCAGTTTGGTAGTTATATATCAAGTGTGTATTACGGCGATTTAATATTTTATTTTACATTGTCAAAAATATTTAATATATATTAAGCCTGCCAATAATCCACCAAGCTGAAGAATTTTCTTGAAAAACTTAGCCCTCAGTCTTATGGAAAAGCGCCTCATTATTCGATCCCAAAAAATCTGATCATCGGCATATGACATTACCAGGTCTTTAAATTTAAATTATTTGACTAAACTTGAAAAAGCAAGTGAACAACAACCAGCTTTGAGAAGAAGAGCTTGTAGTTTGTGTTTGAAAGAAAGAAAACGATCATCAAAATCCATGACATGCATTATGTACAATATATAGTACACTTGTAAGCTTCATTTTCTAAGAAAAGTTCAATGTTTCGAATGCAAGCACAATGATTAGAAACTAAGAAGAATGTCTATGTTGCACAATCTAAGTTTGTATTATAATCTTTTTCATTATATATTGCTTAGTACCTTTTTCATAAAATAATATAATTAAATCTCATTACGTTCGCTAATTTCAGTATAATTTTAGATTTTGCAAATAATATTAAAATTAATTTTCACTCTTGATGAAAAGATTTGCATTTCTGACGTATCCCTTATTAATATTATGTAATGTTACAAATGCCATTGTTAGTAAAAATGAAGAAAATTATTTTGTCGTAAAATGTACGACACGCGTCCGCTCGTGTAAAAAACTATAGCGCCAAAGAAAAAAGAAAATTCTTTACATAAACCAATAAATATTTGTATCCGACGAGCTATTTCCGGTATGCAGAAAAGGATCAATAAAAACCGTTAATCACGAAAAAAATCTAACATCTGACAATAACCCCTCCCTTTATCTGCTTCGTGGAGCATTGTCAGGAATAAAAATACAAAAACATCTAGAAAAAAGTCAATAAAAATAAGCAATAAATAAAAAATAATTAAACTTGACTTTCTTCTTTTTATTTTTCACTTTTCTGGTTACATTACACTACCTGCATCCCTGTGTTTAGAGCCATTTGACTCCTTTCCGGTTTGGATGGATGGAGGTGAATTTTATTTTTTTAGAAAGGACAAAAACAAATAACAGGTACAAAAACAAATAAAAATGTAAAAGAAACATACACATAACACAAAGAAATATACAGAACAACATAGAAAACAATACAAAATAGAAAAAAAAATACGTAGAGGGAAAAAAATCATAAGTAGCCGGAAGTGTGTGTCAGTCTGGGTGGATGAGTGCTCAATTATTATCCTCTACAATGAGATTGTTCTCATCACATATGAAACTCATTAGGAGTCGGAGTCGGGTTCTTGATAAGTTGTTGGTGGGAATGTTTTTCAACCACTGTAATTTAAGTGACCCTAACTTTTCTGATTCATAACCATAAAAAATTATCTTCTCACCTATAAACTTTTGTTTTAATTTTAACAATTTTTTTGTCTTTCAGAGATATTACATAAGAATAAATTACATCAAAATTAATATCAGCATATAATTAATTGTCTTACCGACTTGTTGTGTCACCATGTATTGAATAACTGAAAACGAAATACTTGTAATACTGCATGATTGAAGTGTTACGCTCTGTAACGGAATGATTCAAAATATAATTGTAGGGCTGGCATCCACCAGATGTCGTATCTTGCGTGCTTTGCCTAAATATATACTGAAAAGTCAGAGATGTGACACACAGAAGACATTTAATGATGAAAACACAAAACGCGTTACATCGACATGGCTAAGAATTAGATCGAAAGCTGCAATTTATCTGTAGTCCATTCCATCCATTTGGCCCAAGACTGGTCTTTTCCACCCATTTTAATCGAAAAATCCAGGCATTTCATTCACTTGATGTTTCAAAGTGCGCTGGCGATAAGGGGAGCAAAGATCTCTCCCCCTACTGCTGTTTTTCGATTCTCCCTATTCCTCCCCCCTCTCAGCGGAATTCCGATTTGCTACCCTCGTAGCGAGGTTCAAATCTAGGCAAACCTTTTGACGTGCCGCCCTAGCCTCGTTCGGGGTCTCAAATAGGAATCGGCATATGAACCTCTGGAATTTGATTTCGCTGGAATTCCATTCCTTTGAATCATTTGTTCTAAATTTCATAGGTTTTCGACCTTGACGATTGCTTCTTCCTTCCCTTGTTCCAAAATTTCCCTTTTGGAGTAGATATGAATGGCCTGCTTAACATGAAAAGGAAGAACATCAGTTGACGTCACTCTTACTGCTCCTGATTGGTGGCGGGAGTGATGCTATTCCTAACAATGATTATCAATGTATAAAGTTGCGTATTTCACCAAATCAACTATATATTTTGTAAATGAATTTCCCCTATTTTCTAAATTAAAGAACATAAACACATACACGCATTAATATATCTTGTGTTAAAAAATTTAACAAGTACAGAATTTTTTTAATCTCAGCATGAGAATTAAACGAATATTCAAATCAAAATATAAATCACGTAATATTAATAATATTTTCGAGAAGAGATGAAATTACCAGTTTCATGGATTTATTTACTAATAATAATCATTTTTTCAATCCACAGCCCTATGACTAAAGCTCTTATTCTTTGGTGAGAGACTAGTCTACAGATTTCTACTGATGAAAAATAATACCTTATCTAAAAAATCACTCCTTTTTTTGCTTATAAGTCAGTTAAACATACAAATAATATCCATATTTCTCGGGATAAGAAATTCTACACTCAAACCAAAATGAACATTTCAGTTTTCCACTGTTGTTTTCGTATCTCTGTTAATAATAAAGAAGAATATGTGTGTTGGCATCTACAGGGCAGACCACTGGACCTAGAGTTACAAAATGTGGCACAAACATAAGTTGGATGTTAAAAATGTGCATCTCGGAGGTGAATTTTTGAAATTTCAATTAGAATTTTAATTAATTAAAAATAAAACAAAAGTTGACATTTTTCATTGGAAACTTGGAAAAATATTATTTAGCAAAAAATATTTTTACAGCATCTAAAAATTCAGAAATTATATTTTCTATGATACAAATTTAGTTCCCATACAATTTATTTTTTTTATTTTAATGAATTTAAAAAAATAAATCCACAAAATTATAATTTAAAAATTAAATAATAAATTTACAACAATACTTTTCACTATTGCAATGCAGTTAAAACAATTTTCATTGCTTTATCTGCGACGACGCGAGTCGGGTTTGGTAGGACCTAGGTCCTTTTTTCAACAAAACGTCCATAAAATTACATTTACTTTAATAGGAAACATTTGTAGTACTAGTGCACAGAATATGAAATATTTAAGAAAATAATTTTCACATAAATCTCTTCTGGGGACTGCGTTAAACTTAAGAAGACCGATGAGTACTTGTACTTCCAAGGTATTTATGAGAAGATTGGCTTTC
>BGPR01011547.1:0-24466 GCA_013235015.1 Araneus ventricosus | reverse complement strand
AAAAAAAATTAAAACTTTTACTTTTTTCTGGTAGTTTCATGACGATGTTTTGTGTAAAAGTTCTCATATTTTTGTGATGTTCTTTTTTATGCAATTTGTTAATCCTAGCTATCTTACTATTTACTACATCATTTTTAACTCCCATTTTTTTCTAAATAATCGGTGTATTCACAAATATCCGATTCATTGTCTAATTTCGACTTCTGCCCAGATAACACGTAAATTTGCAGCAAGTTTGATTTTGACTTGATATTACCTTGTCATAGCAAATTTGACGCGTCAAACTTGAAGCGAACTTGTGGCAAGTTCGCCGTGACAACTAGCACCACCTCCTTTGCATTGCAAGCTTGCTGAAAGTTTGCAGAACAAGCTTGATGCAAAGATATCACAAAGAGATAATTATCTCTGTCTCTGTTTTAAAAAAACATCCGATTTTTCTCCTAGACCGTCCTTCTTTTTATTAATTCATTAAATTAATGATAATCTGTAAAAAAAAACTAACTTTTTTATAAAATTTTTTTTTGAACATTTTCCATCTTTTACTAAATATAGCACTCACACTTTAAACAAAACTATATCGGCTTTTTCTGAATGTTGAAATTTTAACGTTTATAAACAAAATTAAACCGAGAAAACAGTCAATGTTTGTTGAAAAATAAACTTATACATTTTGTCCCATTTTAACGTAATTACTTTTGAACTCTAATTTCGAAATTAATTCTACTAGCAAAACGTAGTTATTAGCGAAAATCGCTCTCTCTTTGACTTCAAATCATATTCTCAACTCAAAAAATTAATGAAATCACGAAAAAAGTTTCAAATAAATCGTATACGAATCGAATCGAACGATGTATTAGCGAAATCTATCTTCTCCTTTCACAGTTTAATTGGACGAGTGGTTAGCGCGTCAGCTTCCGAACCGGTAGCTTGCGAGTTCTAATCCGGGTTGTGTTTGTACTCTGTTTTTGCTATAATTTGCAATGAGTTTGACGCGGCAAGCTTGCTGCAAGTTCGTCCCATGATGACTTCGAAGCTTGCGTTAACTTGTTGCAATCTTGCACTCTTGTCATGTCAAACTTGTTTCAAGCTTGCACTTATGTCATGTCAAATTTGTTGCAAGCTTGCTGCAAACTAAAATTGCTATCTGGGTGATTACTAACTGCTTCAACATCAACAATTTCTTTATTTTCTTCATTAATCTACTCGTCTTGATATTTCATCTGAAAGATTTTCCTTTCAATTTAATATTTATAGTTCAAATAGTGATAATTTGTTACGATCTATTTGTTCTTTTTAGCACTTCTTCAAAGATACGCGAGCGCGTGCATCGGGCTCCAGAGGCCCGACCATCTGTTTTCTGAGTTAACAAATGAGAGGAAATTCTTGAAATACCTGTGGTCAGCAAGTAAATGACCTTGAATGCAGCTACTGTGAATCTGGAATGTTTTCGTTTAGGAGTTAATTTTCTGTAATAAATTCTTGCAGCCTTCGGGCCTCGCAGACACGATACACATTCTCCCGGGTTTAACAAATATTTTATTGCATGTTTCTCTTTCATTGTTCTAATATTCTAATGGATTTTTCTCTTTTTATATTTCATCTGTTTTCTGTGAAATCTGTAAACAAAGGCCCTCAAGATATCAAGTTTATTAGGAAATATATTCACTAAGCTGCATGATTATGGTTGCCATGTTTTAGTTCTTTTTTCAGCATGTTTTATTCCAGCTAACGTGCCGCTGGACTTAAAATTTGCTGAGCCATTTTAATGTTGAAATCAAATGCATATTTTGAATGAGGAATAGGGAAGTGAAGCTGTCGCTGCCTAAATGCAATTATATATCCGACGACAATTTATCAGGTGTTAATTCATGAGTTTCTCCTTCGTGAGTTCGATGAACAGAACAGGTGCAAGGCTACTAAAACAGCACGGATAAAATGTCTATAACAATTTGAAGTTTAAAATAAGTTTGTTAAGGGAACATTGAGTATCTCATTTTTCATAAGAGATTCAATTGAAATTATATTCTAGGTGAACATGCTGGACGCCGAATTTCACTTTCGGAAATTCGGCCTGATACTTTATGGAAACATGCAGTCTTTTTGAGTTCCTTACGCGGCCTTACCAGTTATATACAATTTGCATTGAAATAATAGACCTGTCTGTAATATAATAATGATTACAAAACAATAATTCGGAGGAAATTTCATTTGGGATTTGCACTGCTGTACTCAGAAATAATAGTAATACAAGTATATTTATATGTGTGAGAAATTTCAAACAGTTTTTTTTTCAGCACGAATGTGCTTAATTAACTCATCAACTGCCTAAATGGAGAGGAAAGAACTTATTTCAAATTGCTTGGAATATTTAAATACATGGTGTATTCTAAGCATACAATTACTTTTTCAAACTTACTTTTAAGTCCAGGTGACTTAAAAGTAAGTTTACGTCTTTAGTCCAGGTGATAGATAAATAAAGGATAATGCACCTTTATTATTTTTCTTTTGTTCCTTTCGATATCGGTGCGAATGAGTTCAATTTATGTCTGTACTGTATTCGTCACGAAAACCATGAAATCAGAATTCACCATGTATGTTTCTACATCTTTTCTTTATGGACGACATCACAAGAAGACTAATATGGACACTGACACTCACAAGTAGTTAAATAAATATGCATATATGAAGTATTGAAATATAAAATTCAAACATCATGAAACTTCAAGAGAAACATGCTTTGTGAAGGTTGCCATCCATCACTCAGCATCAATCACGCTTGGCGTTGTCTCCCATATCTGACGAATAGGCTCTAGGGTAAGGGTGGAGAACCTGCAGCCTTAAGGCCACATGCAGTCTTTTTGAGTTCCTTACGCTGCCTTGCCAGTTATATACAATTTGCATTGAAATAATATGCATACTTGCCTATAACATAATAATGATTACAGAACAATAACCTTTGAGATTTCGCTCGTTCGGCCTTTTTCACAACTACAGAAATTTAAAGAGGTCTTTCAATGCAGGAAGGGCCCCCCCACTCAGAGTTTCTAGAGTTTTGGTCGCCAGATGGCGCAGTTGTTACAGCATTTAAAATTCTATTAGAGATATCGTTCTATCTTAGTTGTAATTATATACTATTATAGCATCTTTATTTTATGAAATGGAGGAAAAAATATGTGCAGAGGGTCTCTATACAAACGGTGAATGCGGTGCCTAATTTTTTTTCGTTTCAAGAAATGTGAACCGATTGAAAAGAGATGCCACTAAAGAAGGAAGAACATATTGACATTATTCCGTTGGCTGGGAGTGGCACTACTACCCGTCATGTGGCGCCTACTTTCAATGCAATGCACAGAACGTATATAACTCATGACACCGTGGAAAAACTTATAACGAAATTCAGAAGGACATGTTCCGTCGCAGATGGAAAGAGATCTGGAAGACCGGAAACGGCAACAGATGAAGGTACTTCAACACAGGTGGTAGTAGGGATGGTCAGGAGTCCGAGGATAGTGACTTGACGTCTCTCTGCGCAAATGAGAATCAGCCAAAGCAGCATCATGAGTATTTTGCGGTATCAACAAGTGGCACCCATACAAAATTCAGACGTTGCAACATCTGACAGAGGACGATCTTGACCGCAGGGTAGAGTTCTGTGAGTGGACACTGAATATGTACGAGAGTGTTCCTGGTCAAAATTGGTTAGAGCGACTGTCATTGTGTGTCCATATGGAAGGGAGACATGTGGAACATATCCTGTAACTGTAGTATCATATGATGCTATTTGTACGAATAAAATAAACATTGGTCACCACTTTCACCATTTGTATGGAGACTTTGGACTCACCTTGTATTCTTCAATACAATTCTTCAAATACATTAAGTGTAAAACGCAGCCATTGAAATTCAATGCTTTATTTATTTTTCAGACATTTATCATTAAATTCTACAGTAAAATATAGTTATTCAGATAAAGTTACTTCTAAATTAGAATAGACAAAAGCATGTTATGGGCATATAAATATCGTTCTTTGAAACCTTTTTTCAAAAACATATTTTAAAGAGATACATATTAAAAGAGAGAGATTTTTCTTTATATGTCTGGATTGGCTTCATTCCCTTGAAAAAAGTCCTGTTTCTGCCACTTTTGTTTTTTCCTTCGAATATAGATGGCGCCATGGGACTAGTATTTTCTTTAATAACTCCTTCTTGGAGAAAATTAGCGTGTGTTTGTGATCACATAAAGGTTTTTTTTCCTCATATCTTAACTATGAGCGTAAGGTAAGTTTTTTTATTTATGAAGGCTATTTTAATATAACCAGATGGTTAATATGTTTAATCTATCATATTAACGTTTTGATGTGTGTGTTTTTATCTTTCTTTTGAAAATTTGCTTGTTGAAGTTAAGATCTACATTGCCCTTTATTTGGGAAAATTTTCGGCCTGTGAGAAGCTATGTTTGGCGTAATGCTAGTTTCTTACAAAAAAATTTCCCAATTATTATTTTGAATGCATTTCAAATAATTCTTAGCCCTTGAAAAAACTTTCACTTTATAACTTGTATTGCTTATAAGTAAGAATATTTTTGGTTTTTATGTTGTTCTAGTATTAATTTTTAGTTAAGACTCTCTTTATTAAATTTATTCTATTTTTTCTGTTGATTGTTTTTAAGCTTTTAAAGAGATACGCTATAGTGAATACCTAAAATTATTAATCTGTAATGAATTCTAAAGAATCATCCGATTTTAACCCCCTCACATGGAGCAAGGCGGTCCCAGAAGGTCTAAAAATTTCCCTTAACAGCAACCAAGGCCGGTCTGAGGCGGTTGGCGTCTTTTGAGGGGAGGTGATGTTGTGAGATCGCTTAGGAGATAAACGAGGTAGGGGTCGAATTATCTTTGCCAACCGCAGCCCATTTCCGTGTGCCTTAAGGGAAGGTTAAAGCAGAGGGTGAAGTGGTGGGTCAAATGACCACCCAGGTTGGGCGAGTCCAATTCATGTCGCTTCCTGCCAAAAATTCTTGATTTTAAAGGGGCTAGAGGAAAAATGTTGCCTCTGGATTAAAGAGTTAAGACAAATATTATCGTTGGAAATATCTGCGTATAGATTTTACAGGATGAATAAAAAGATATTTCTCTTTGCAAGTAAATAAGTAATCTGGTTTATAACAAATTACGTATTGTTCTCACTGTCTAAAAAATTTCAAATGAAAAATCATGGAATGTTTTACATTAAATTGATTTTTATCATTCATTTAACTTTTATTGACAATATAAATCAGTACAAGAAAATCAAAATTCTTCACTGAACGCTGCTTCTTTTGAAACTAATCAGCCAAAATTGACGAGTTCTTCTTTTTATCGGCTAATTTCCTTTCTTACAAGCTCCATTCTTCAGTTGTCCTTTGAAATAATCAGTCAGTATCAACTGAAAAATGAATTTAAGTTTGAGTAACTATTCAGAGACAAACGAGTTAAATATTTGCAGTATCTTCATTAAGACATAAAAACGGTTAACTATCTGCAGGATATCCTTCTATAAAACCGTTTCATGTGAAAACTTGTGTGTTTCATGTGAATAGGCTGGAATTAAAGAAAAGCATCTTCCATCTAGTGACATATCAGAAAAGCTACCAAGTAGACTTTTTTGGGAAAGAGAATAACTGCTTTTATTGCTATTTAAATTAATTTGATATTTTTTGTAAGTTATCCCATTAATTTGAACAGAAATCTTTCAATTTTCAAAAATAATATATCAAAAAATGGCAAGGAAGAATGTAAAAATTCTTACCAGAATTAATTTGTTATATTACTTACCATTAACAATAGGGCATTTGATTGATTTATTAACAGGCCACAAAGCATAAGAAAATCTTTAATTTTTTTAAGTTGGATAATATACACTTCTAAATTGGAAAAAAAAACAGAGCTGAAAGAAATTGCTCTTTTTAACGATATTTAGATATGCACAGATTGCAAGATATACTTGATAGATAATTTTCAATTCGTTAGGCTTAAGATAACCATAAGATCTGGTATTTTAGGGTGCGACATATTGTCAAAATTATCAGTCGAATGTGGATAATATTAGAAATTATGTATTACCCGAAGTGTGAGTCACAGCATGAAATTTCATCAAGTCAATTTGCAATTGTAAAATATTTTCTTAGTATGTCCTTGTCAAAAAAAATTTATTGATTGTAGTAATATTTAATTAGTTTTCCTTGTTATATTAAGGTAGCTGATGATTTGAAATCTCACACATGAAAATAAATTACATTATCAGTCCTATTTTGAGAAATCTCATATTTAGTACTAACATACAAATTTAGCTCTATGTTTTAACTCTATTATGTTTCGCTTACACTTTAGAAGCCTTTTTTTATTCCGTTTTAGAGAAAAAGAGAGTTTTGTTTGTATTTATTACGCCAAAAAATTAACAACAACAACAACTTCAGTTAAAATGGGTCTTTACGTAGAATATCATCTCACACAGAATCACGATTTGTCACTGAAAGGAATTATATCCATTCGAAATCTTGCATTTCAGAAATATAGGCTGTTTTTTCAGTTTATAGATAATCTTAAGTTACTTACTAGAATATTATAAATTTACCTAGGGGCAATGCTGCTTTCATCACGGTCAGGAAAACTAATAATCAACACTGAATTTCTTAAAAATTCATCAATTTTAAGAAAATTAATGAAATGCTAATTTTTTGAGTGATTTATATAGGAGTCATCTGTAGTTTTAATTTTTTATTCAGTTTCACTTTGTATCTATAATACAGAGTGTCCGAATCAAATATCCCTCATTTGGAGAGGTCACTATACTTAACAGAAAGTTAAAAATCGTAAGTAAGATGTAAAATTAGAAAATAGTGCTCACAAAGTTTTTATTAAAAAATCAGTACACTTCCACGTGGGCTCCCTTAGTATCCCTGAGGATATCCAGCCGGCAGTCCTGCTCCAGTAAAATGCTCTAACATCCGTGCCACAGCATCTTGTTGAAAGATAACAGTGGGTTGTAAATGCTGCATTTGGGGTATTGGGTAAATTTGCAACATGTCCAGGTAATTGTTTGCCGTCACAGAAGTCTCAGCAAAGAAATATGGTCATATGATTGTATCATGTGAAATATCACACCACACATTGAATTTTGGATTGTTTCTTTCCACTTCCTGTTCTGCACGGGGAATTTATGAGCCCCAAATTCTGCAGTTGTGCTTATATTCGCTTTGTTGCTCACATGAAATGTTGCTTCATCTGAAAAATGATGCGGTTTAGAAAATCCTATCAATTTTCGATGCGAGATAATATCTCCTCAGCAAATGTAACACGCTTCGGCAGTTTCTGTGCAATCTGAATTTTGTACGCATATAGCCTCAATTTTCATATATACGCGAAAAATAAAAATTGTCTCCAAAATCTAAGAATTCAACAGCCAATTTTGCCTAATATCGCCAAAGTATCGCTAACAAATTTTTTAAATCGACTGTTCAAATTAGGGACATTTGATTCTGACACCCTGTATATCAACTCAGGTGTCCAGTAGATCAACACATAGAAGCCTGGATGAAATCAATAACGAACCACCGCCTGCTAATATACAAAATAATAGATCTCCTCAACTTTATCACCAGCCAAGAAGACCTACTTAAATCGGAACAGCCAGAATAACTCCACAATAGCCCGCATTGTTCATCCCACTACGAAGCTCACGTCTCCCACCAAGCCCTTCTTCTCCTCTCTCCTGGAACATTCCATGCCAGAGATAGATAATCAGTTTCAGTGTCTCAGGGTCGAGCCACATGTTCACCACACGTCTAACTTTTCATCAACAGCATCACGTAAAAGTACATGGGATTTTTCTAGGACGCAGAGTCTAGTTTAGTGTATTGTATATATTTGTGTTTTATGTGTGTATAAGTTTGTGTTTATATTGAGCTTAAAAACAATTAATTAGAAAAAATAGAATAAATTTAAAAATAAAAATAACTAAAACTTCTAAACAAAAACAACAAAGTTTTATTTAAAAACAATGATATTAGATAATAAAATTTAGAAAATAAAATTTAAACAATGTATAAGTAGGGCGCAATTGCAGCTGCAAACAAAAAACAAAGAACAATGGAAATCAATATCATTCAAAGAGAGCCAAAAACAAAGATAAACTCAGAGGTAATCAAAAAAACAAACAAGGAATCGATTCTAGACCATTTCTTCAAGGGCTAAGGACTTTGTTCGAAATGGATTCAAAATAATAAGTATTATTATTTTAAGAAAGATAAAAATAAAGAAAGAATTACTAATATAATAGACCAGATCTCTCGGTAAAGCCTTGACGTCACCAACAATAAAACTCGCGCCATATCACTGCGAGACGTTAAACAGCATTATTTTATTGTTAGAGAACCTAAATTTCAGTCATTTTAAATTTAAAATAGTGATTGCCGTTCTAATTTCAAATTGAATAGCTCTAAAATAGTGAAATAAAATTTGCTATCCATTGATATAAAATTTATATTGCTGTGATCAATATTTCTCGAGAAATTTTATTAAGCATATATAATATAATAATATTAATATATAAATAATTATATTAAGCATATATTTCAAATTAATTTCCGTATTTTAATAGAAAGTAGTAAATTACGTCAGTGGTATATCATGCGCGTGATATAGTTTGGACGCCACGATGCATCTAATTATTTAGTGCAATCGTGATGACATAATTTGATAATATTTTTTTGGGAACGTTAAAATTTACACAAAGACATCTGAAGGACAAGGAAAATTGTTAAACAACGAAAAATACTTCAAACTGAATGTTGTTTACCAAGAGGTTTTTTGACTAAAGAAATATGTAAATCATATGTAAATAAAAAAATATTTCCTGTCATAATGCATATGTTTATTTTATTTGTTTTCAATCAATGTTAAACATTTCTCGCGCATATATATCTATTTAAACACGTCAGATTTGACGGGAAATCTCTCGAATGAAGAGGGAATTTGCACCCATCATACCATGATGGTATTTTTTTCTAGTTACTTATAAAAGGCGCACGATAGCATATTTTAATATAATATTCCGTTTGATTGATAGTAAAGTTTCAAAGATAAATGGTAAATTCTGCACTGACTTTAGCATGTGATTCATCGCATGCTAACGTAAAAACCACGGGGATTGGAAGAAACACATAAGACCAATCGCCAGAAAGATTTCGACGTATGGATTATTAGCTCCACGTTCTCTAGATTTAAACAGAAAGGATTTCTTTATCTCATGAATTTTATGAAGTACCCGCGTGAGATATTTCTGAAATTTTATCCTATTAGCACAAGATGCTCAACATTATTCAAAGATATCTTGACGATGTTTTCCGGTATGCGGAATATCGTAGCAACATCGTGGAGATATCGTAAAATTTTTTGTGCTAATAGGGTAGTCTTTTTATCCTCTGATAAAGATAACGTGGGCGAAGAATATCATTTTATTTGCTAGTATGGGTAAATGGCAGTCATGAGTTTTAAGGAATATATTGACAGGAGTGGCGTTATAGTTTCCGCGACGGGGAGTACGGTCTGTCCAACGGCGGGGACAGGGTCTGTCCGACGGGGAGGACACCGACCTGTTGTATAAGGGGTGAATGTAATGATAATCCTCTAAATTTTTCGCCAGATCTTTATTTATCTAGTACTAGTTGAATAGCCCGTTGCGTGAACGGGGTACACAAATTTTCCCTAAAGGGGGCCTTGACCCTCCTCCCCGGACACCCCACTGGCGCCACCCCTGTAAATTAATCGCCTTTCTGTGTACTGAACATGCAATTACATTAAAAAAACTATAGAAAAGCTTCTGAAGTATTTCATTTGCCATATGAAGAAATTGATTTGTTTATAGAAAAGTTAAAATGATATCTGATAGTGTTAAGAAATTTTATTTATTACCCACGCTTACCTTGATTTTCGAAAGGTGTAGTCAGACCTATTAGGTAGGTTTCGTTTAGTTATATTAAGATCCACTTTGGAAGCAAAACGAGGGCTATTTTGGGAGGGACTTCGTAATTCTGAACTGCGGTCTGATGACGAGGACGACACCTGAGCTGGCACCCTTTCTCCAAACTTCCGTATCACACCAACGCGAGGACGTCTGATCCCCTGTGTTTCATTTAATGTGCATCAGGCACAATTACACGACGGATCTTTAGTAGAATCGGGTCTGGAACCCTCAGGCCCCGAAGCCGAGACCTTACCAATAGGCCACGTCCTCACTATTAGATAGGGTAGTTTCTATTACATGCTTCAAATGTATGTCAAACTCACCTTATAAGTCAACCCGACCTCCCCCAAAAGGCAGTGAGGGTTAAGAAGTAACAGGTCTATGTTAAGTACTGTAGCTGCGAAGTACAGTCGCTGAAACAAAAGGATCCACCCAGCATTATTCTGCGGTCTTTCATTGGGCATTAGAAAAAAGCTACCGATCTTCAGGAAATAACGTATACTAAAAGATTCTATGGTTAAAAATTCCATAAGGGTCATGATTTATGTGGAGTTTACGGTAAATTTTGCTTTAACATTAGAAACTCAAAATTGAATTTGTTTATAATTCAGAAAACGAAAATGCTGGGATGATGATGGTTGATATTTCAGCATTAATTTTTATGTAGTTTCGAAATATTTAAGGTATGTGACTACCTTCGGAGCACTTTTTTTAAAATATTTGAATTTTCAATTAAAGAAATATGTTTTTAATTAAAATGGAACATAAAACTATGAATTTAAATGTAATTTCTATGAAATTATTTTTGACTTTGGAAATATTGACAATTTTTAGTAAAATTTTAGTAAAAAATTACAGTTACGGCAAACCTTCTACTAAAAATTCCTATAAATATATTTCAATAATATTTATACAGTACATTAATAACATCTTTATCTGTGTTATGAACTAAAAGATTTGCAAAATTTCTAAAAGTTTTTGATATATTCCAAATTTTGTGCCAAAACTCATTAAAAAAAAAAACTAACGTTTCGTTTTACAAAAAAGGCAATAAAATAAATAAATATATAGATAGGGGTTAGATTCTAGTTCATAACACAGATAGAACTGATTAAAACATTTTCTCAAAATTTCAATTCAATATCTTAAAAAGAATTTTTGTTGTGATGTTTAGCGTAAAGTCAAATACTGAAAAACACAGTTTCTCAGAAAACACATTTAAAGATTTTAATACAGCACAAAACATTTTCTACCCACTTTGCATTCTTAAAATTCACCATATTTATATGTCAAACCCTCTTTAACTTCATTTTTAACTAATTTTGATTTTTTTTTAGCTTTTTGCTTTTTTCTGGAGAGTTTTGTGGAAGGTAACGATTGACGTTTCGATTTCATAACTCTCTCTTTGTCGATTCCCATATATTTTTTTAGTGTCAGTGGAACAATTGGTATTTTTAAGTAATTGAAAATAGGTAACAGTCCTAAATATCCTGAATTAAACAATAAAACTACAATATATGAACCTAAAAACAAAGTTTTCTGCTGAACAAATGTTTCTTTCGGTAAAATAGTCCACAAGACGTTGTTGAAACTTTCATTATTGTTCTGTGTCATACCATGCAGGCATTTTTTTAGCAAGTTTTTGTCACACAGTTCTAGATAAGTTGCTTTTATCACTTTCATGACAGAATTAGGGAGACCTGGTGATTTTTCCAAATATTGTCTTTTGTCGGATAAAGCTCGCTTATATCGACACCAACTGTCTTTCCCATCTGGACACTGCCCATGCATGAGGTTTCGATTGCTAGAACAGCAGTGAAAGAAAGCAGCTATTACTGCAGACTGCATCTTTTCGATACTTCCAGCATTGCTGCGGATAGCAATGCCGTAATAATTTTGAAGTTTGTCGATAAATTTATCGGTTAATTTACCTTTTCCACCGAGTCCTTTGGTGTTTTTTTTAATTTCCTAAGCCGTGAGCCTACTCTTTTTTGTACATGTCCTATACATTCGAGCTTTGTAACTGTGTCCTCCCCATAGATATCCTTCACTTTCAAAAAGGCCTTGGAATCACCATCTCCGTAGTATTCAGTGTATTGTAATTCTCGTTTCATTACGGATCTTTCAAAAATTCTGAAAGCTCCAACAGATTCCATATTTCCAGATGAACCTTTGTAGTTGGAACATTCATGGTCGCATTTGATGTTCATTTCACACATTTTACAATATTGCGTCATAACTTCCAAATCCAATATTTTCCCAGTGTCGATGGAAATAACTGAGACGCAGCCATTTAGTGACATATGGCCTCTCCGTTGCCACGTGCCATCAACAGAAACACCACAAGTTGTGGTTTTTTTAAAATTTTGCTTCATCTTCTTTTGATGCAGCTTTCATATTTTCTTCACAACTATACTTCACTGCTTCCAACAGTTTGAGTTCATGAATTCTGAATGTTTTCTTGCAAACATATGGCAAATTTAAAGTACATAACAATTTCATCCCAGCAGAAAATCCTCTGCCCATTAATCTCAATCCAAATACCAACAAAGTATTTAAAGAACACTTTTTATTCTCTTTGGGAGTTGATGTAAATCCAGCCATAAATCCACATTTGCAAACTATAGCAAAGTTTGAGCAAAGTCCTTCTTTAGAATCTTCAGTCAGTTTCAATCCAGTTGCAAAACATTTTGGACAAGAAAGAATCGAAAATACTCCAAGTAAAGTTTGGATATCAATTATTCTGTTTCCTTTTAACTCCTGAAAGTCATATTCTAGCCCATCAGAACTTTCCAAAGTGTTCAATTTTGTTGCACTTGCAGTAGACACATTATTCTTGGGGACAGAATTTCTGTGCCTGTTTCCATGAAAGCTACGCTTTTTAAACTTCTTAGACCTAGCTTTTGGCATTTTGAAGTGATTAATAAATAAATTAAACTTAAAATAAGATAAATAAAAGAGTTGACACTAAAAATATCGAGAAATAGCCAGTAAACAAGAATAACGCTTTTACAATAACAGTGTAAACAAACTGCAAACGATAATAGTATTGCCGTTCAGTAACACAAACTTGAATACAAAAACAGCTGCCAGATGCAAATAAAATTAATAAAAAATAAATAAAGGAAACGTAGATCTATATTTTAAAAAAGATTTGGGCATTTATATTGCTTAAAAGTCACAAAATAGTCGTTCAAACTAATTGTTTACATTTTCACGTCTCTTTAAACGACCACTTCCGGTATCAAGAAACCCATTTCCGGTTTATTAATTATACTATAACTTCGCTTCTAATTATCGTAAAAACAAAACTGAAGCAGTTTTGGAATCCTAAATGTATGTGCTATAAAATGAACACATAAAAAAAATTCGAAAATTTTCACCAAAACGAGGATTTTGGGGTAGTCACATACCTTAAAGAAAAATGTGTATTTCTATTGAAAATTTGAAGTTACTGCTATTATAAATATGTATAACACTTATGGAAATTTTAAATATGAAACCTTTTACTAGACCCCATTTCCTGAAAATTGGTACCTTTTGTTTTAATACGCGATGAACGATGGCAAACTAATGCGGGGAGGATACTTTTTTTCCAGTGTCTGTACATTTAGAAAGACTTAAGTAGAAAAGGAATCTTTGAAAAGGAAGAGAGATGCTTTATTAAATTGCAATCTACTTACAGCGGCGTTTTCTTCTTCCTTACAAATTGGTGAGAAACGCTTTATACAAGCTTCCTGAATTAAATAAAAAGTATATTGCTTCAATCAAGAATGAACATTTATACACGTCCAACTTTCACACACATAAAAATAAAACTAAACATTAAGTCAGTGTTTCCCAACCTTTTTTGTACCATGCTCCACCTAATCCTTTCTAAAATTCTTGTGTCCCTTAAGTAACACCTACATAATTTTTAATATTTAAAAATTTAATTGTTCACTGAAGAAACTTAATTGATAGGTTTTAGGTCCTAAATGTTAAATAAAAATAAATTTAAATTTTCGTAATTTCACCATTTTTTCAAAAAGGTTGCGGGGATTTAAAAACGTTTATAGATGTATTTTTTTAAAATTATTTAGAGAGTAGATCCTAGAGAAAAATGTGCAGTTTCGATCTGACATTTTATATATACGAGTTAAATCACAGTAGACAATTTCTTCAAACTCTGATCGAATCCATTATTTAATCGAACACCTTAACAATCAAATTGCCCCTTTGAGGCATCGACGCCACGGTGGGAAACACTGCATTAAGGTATCAGGCATCGACGCCACGTTGGGAAACACTGGATTAAGGTATGAGACATCGACGTCACGTTGGGAAACACCGCATTAAGGTATGAGAAATAGACGCCACGTTGGGAAACACTGCATTAAGGTATGGGGCATCGACGCCACGTTGGGAAACACTGCATTAATGTATTGGAAGCTAAATATTTTGCGCATATTGAATGCATAAATTAAGAATAAGCTATGTTTAGTTTTTATTATATGCCGAAGTCCAAAACAAACAAAACAGTTCTTATTTTTTATGCTATTCTGACGAGTGTAATTTTATAATTACATTAAAAATAACTAAAAGAATTTAAAGATTGAATTAATTGGATTTTATTTCAGTTTATGTTTTGTTCAG
The DNA here is from genome assembly GCA_013235015.1 of Araneus ventricosus. NCBI lineage: Eukaryota > Metazoa > Arthropoda > Arachnida > Araneae > Araneidae > Araneus > Araneus ventricosus. The sequence goes on along the minus strand of BGPR01011547.1, from coordinate 9,829 downwards.
TATACAAAATTTATACTCTAAAAATATTACTCTGTCTTCGAAACTAGTTAATCTGACTTGAACCTTAAGAAGCACCTTCTGGACTACGTTGACATTGAAACTAGAGCTCTTCCAATGTTTTCACTAGATTATGATTTGAATTTTTCAAAATATTTTCTGAATTTATCCAAAAAACCCTTTACTTTATTAAAGCATGTTAATTTTTTTAAGAAACCGTTCTTTGTAAATCTTTTTATTTTTTCTTTAATTTTTTTATTTTTTCTATAGACCCAAAAGTGTTATATTTCAAAATACATCAAGGAGGAATGAGAAATGCAAATGTTTACTTGAGAATATTATGTTCTATACTTACCAGCCAATATTCTAAACATAAGTTGAAAAAATCTTCAAATTTCTGCTTCTGAAACCAATGTATGAAAATGTTTAAACACATTTATACATTTTATGTTAGATTATATTTTATGTTATATACATTTTATTATATCTTATACAATTATATATATATATATTAGAATGTTATTATTATTGCTATATATATTTTATGTTATATTATATTTTTTATACATTTAAAAATTTTGCGTATAAAAATTATGCATGAAAATGTATAAACACGTTTAAAATAAAGTAAACTTGTCGACATATAGAAATATATTGATGTTCAATTGAGAAAATCACGTCGGTGATAGTCGTGTAACCATATTTTTATAAAATTTATTTTAAATGACGAAATTAAACTTCAAAATATTTCAAAGTTAAAAGAAAATGTATTACTGGGAACATTTTTTAAAAAAATTAAAATTAAATTTCAAATTTCCTTGTATTGCAAAACATGTGATGCTTTGATGGACACATGGTAGATTATAAATATGATTTTTGTCGTTTTACCAGTATAAGTCTGGTAAAGGAAAAATTAAATAAAAAATTTAAATTATTACATAAAAATATTAAAATAACTTTCCATGCTTTCTATATCGGAAATTTAGAAAGAAGAATTTAGAATTTAGAGAAAAGAACACGCCCTACTTATAAAAAATGTAAAAAGAGTGAGTTCAAACTGCATAATTTCTGCCTTTTTAGACATTTATTAATCTGAAATGCAACACTTTTATTCTCCAAGAAAATGCGAACCGTTTACAAAGTTTGAATGCTTCTCTATATGACGGATAATTTTGCATATATTCTGTCAGTTGACACAATTATCCTTAATTAAGAATTCGAATTGCTGACCGAAACAGTTTTTAAAGGCATTACTTTTTCTCAATTAATGCATATTCTCTTGGCATTTAAAGTCGACTTTTATAGATATTTAGCTGATTCTGATTTCAAATTTTTTAAAATTCTGATGAATAAATACGTTTTTAAATTTAGCGATATAGAAAACATTCGGACTTCTAATCTTGTAATCATAAACTGACGATTTCAGGCTTTCCCCTGTAATTTAAACTACATGGTTGTGTTTAATACTTTATCTTAAAGCATTTTAGTCATAACATCATTTACGTTAACATCCGACTGGAATCCGTCTCTTTGTACAGGGTGAACAAAAAGTGTAGAAACTTTAAAAATTCATGAAAACCGGAAAAATAACCGAAATAAAAAACGGTTTGCAGGTTTAGCATCGCTAGGTCAAGGAATTTTTTTAAGACAAGGAAAAATAACTCAAAAAACAGTCGATAGATGGCGCTAGTTCAAACGATTTCGGTGGGAATATGTAAATGAGACGGTTATAAGAACTTGCGCTCCTAATTAACAACCACAACAAGTGAGCAAGGATGCTGAGTGCGAAGGATAAGCTTCGTTGGTGAAGTTATTTTCCGTGAACCAGGAATCAGCGACCTCTGCACTCTGCCGTTGTTAGATTTTTGATTCGCCTGCAATGTGTTATCCCCTGTGGTGGTGGTCATGTGGAACACATACTGCTGTAATAAACGATTTGGAGGCATTCTATTCGTTATTTGCGTATCTTTTCTTTGACTTGTGTACGTCAGCACCCCCTACAGGCTGTTTTTCAGTTATTGTTTTTCTTGTCTTAAAAAAATTGTCGTGACCTAGCGATGTTAACCCTGTATATCGTTTTTCATTTCGGTTATTTTTCCGGTTTTAATACATTTTTAAAATTTCTACAGACTTTTTGTTCACCCTGTATTATCAATGCTTTCCTTTGTTCACCACACAGTTCAAAATAACAACGTGGAAGGTCCTGAGTTATGGAAAGGGGGTGAAAGATGACAATGGTTTATGTGGAGTTTACGGTACCCACTCCTCTTGGGATCGCCAACTCTTTGCCGCCAAGAACGGCGATGAGAGAACATTTGTTTTAGATGCGTCTAGATGTTTTTAACGAGTGACAAGCGCGCATGTGCACAAATAGATATTTTCATCGGTGTTTTGCTTATCAGGCTATATTGCGCCACGTTGCGATTGGACTGTTTTGTTCAACTCTACGATGTGATTGGTCGATAAATTCGAATTTGAATGAAAGTTCGTTTGGAATACTTCGGATTGAAAATCGGTTCGGTACCGTGTATGTTATCCTGTGTGTTTCGTCTGTCAATGAATAAGCAAAGCTACGAGTATTCCGAAGCCGCTGATGTTTTTTTTAAGTTAAAAAATTGCCTGGTACGCACTTGAAATACCGCAGCCCAGATAGCAATTTTAGTTTGCAGCAAATTTGCAGCAGACTTGCACTGCAAGTCTGCAAACTCTCTGCAAATTTGTCACGACAAGTGTGCAAGTGTGAAACAAGCTTGCAGCAAGTTAACGCAAGCCTCGAAGTCACCATAGGACGAATTTGCAGCAAGTTTGCCGCAAGCTTGCATTGCAAATTATAGCAAAAACAGAGTACGAACACAACCCGGGATGGAACTCACGACCTCCCGGTTCCGAAGCGGAGACGCTAACCATTGAGCCAGCTGAACTCTGAGAGGAGAAGCTAGATTTCGCTAATACATCGTTCGATTCGATTCGTACACGATTTATTTTAAACTTTTCTCTTGATTTCATTAATTTTTTGAGTTGAGAATATGATTTGAAGTCAAAGAGAGCGATTTTCGCTAATAACAACGTTTTGCTAGTAGAATAAATTATGAAATTACAGTTCAAAAGTAATTTACGTTAAAATGGGACAAAATGTATAAGTTTATTTTTCAACAAACATTGACTGTTTTTCCGGTTTAATTTTGTTTATAAACGCTAAAATTTCAACATTAAGAAAAAGGCGATATAGCTTTCTTTAAAGTGCGAGTGATATATTTAGTAAAAAGATGGAAAATGTTTCAAAAATTTTTTTATAAAGAAGTTAGTTTTTTTTACAAATTATCATTGATTTATTGAATTAATAAAAAGAAGGACGGCCTAGGAGATACTATTGAAAATCGGATGTTTTTTTTTAAAACAGAGACAAAGATAATTATCTCTTTGTGCTGTCTTTGCAGGAAGCTTGTTTTGCATACTTGCTGCAAGTTTGATTTGCAAGCGAGGGTGGCGCTAGTTGTCACAGCGAACTTGCTACAAGTTCATTTCAAGTTTGACGCGTCAAGTTTTGCCATGACAAGTCAAAATCAAACTTGCTGCAAACTTACGTGCTATCTGGGAGGCATTGCGAGCGGAAATTCTCGTTTTCGGAATTTTTTTTTAAAAACCTATATTCCTAACATTCAATGAAAAAGCGTAACTACTAGTTTCCTACTATGCTTTAAGCGAAGCCGCTGATGTTTTTTTTTTTTTAAGTTAAAAAATTTGCCCGGTACACGCTTGAAATGTCGCAGACAATGCGTGCTCAATATGTCGTTCTCAGGTGACACAAGCGCAAGAGAGCAATAAAAATCGCACTGCACATCCGAAACAGTATTTGGCGACGGCACATGAAATTGCGCCAAGAAAAATTGGCGAGAAACAGGTGGGTACCGTGAACTCCACATTTACCAAGGACATTTAGGAAGTTTCAGGTTACTGCATGTGGTATTAAGATGCACGTTTTTCCATCCCTAGTTACTCCCTCACACTATCAGTCGTTGTTAAAAGTCTCAGGATGCGTCTAATGTGGCCGAAGAGTCAGTCGACTATGCGTCCATATGAAGTCCAGTTTTTGTGTGAGTACAAACAAACCTGTTTTTGTGCGGTCCTTTCCTAGGCGATTTATTTTGTGAGATTTTTTTAATGCGGTATATGGATTCCAAAGGAAACTTCCGAAAAACTTATCACCTACATTATGGTAACAAAAAATAAATCAATTGTAATATCTTCAAGTGACGAAAGCGATTTTGAACCAGGTCATCACAAGAAGATGCGCGTTTTGGACTACGACGAATAGCAGTGAATTATGTGCATTTTGAAAATTTCTCCATGTGTAAAATGAGAAATTAAATTTTTTAAAAATGTTTCCATGTGTAATTTAATTATTTATTTTTTTGAAAGCATTTTCTTAATCTTTGACATATTTTCTAAGTGCGACTTTTTTTTATGCGATCCCTTTCCACCGCATAAAATTTTTTTCTCTAATATGTTGTAAGAAATTATTTGTTATAAGTATTTATGAAATTTCTGAGTACTTTTTTGTGCGGTTTCTTTTATGCGGTCCCTATCCACAGCACAAAAACAGGTTTGACTGTATTTTTTTTTCCTGATGCCTTTAGCAAATCTTTCTACAATTCTCTAGCTTTGTTCCAAATTTCGGTCTCTCATGACTGCCTTTGGCTCGTTATTTCTTGAACGACTAAACATAAATTTAAAACGAAATCACTAGCGGAAATTATGAAGTGAATGACAAAGAGGTTTAACTTCCTTAGTGTTTCTTAATGGGAAGTTTGTGACTTCTCATGATGAAATTCGTTAATCTTTTACAATAACTGTAGATAAGCTATTGAAAAAGGCTGGCTGACTTTTAGTATACCCACAGGCTTTTATTTGCTTCATTTTTTTCTTGTGAAAATTAGCACTTCCCAAAATATATAAGAGATATGTCATTGTTGGACGAAACTTTAATTTCCGTTTTTCTTCACATTTGCATAACATTTGATTTATCTGCCTTTGGTGAAGAAGATGATTTCAACCTCAATTCTTGATTCGTCTACTTCTATTATGACGTCATTCAAAGAGAGGGAACGTTTATTTACTGCATAAGTATATATATCAGAATTGGAATGATGTTGTATTATTATTAAGATAAGTTTTTTAATTTATAAATTCAAGTTGATTTTATTTCTAATTTTAAATGTTTTTAATAAATTGATTATTTATGTTAGAATTCTGGTTCATTATTGTATCTCCATAAATTGCTGTCACAATCTGCAACTCTAGGAATTGAACGTGTTTTGTACAAGAAGACTACAAATTACAAGAAATAAAGAGGTAACATTTCTTTCAGCAAATAAATTATTTTATTTGTTTACTAAGAAGTTATTTTTCATTATGGTTCTGTTCAGAAAAAGGAGATGTATCTTACTTTCTCTTCTTCTGGATCTGCACATGCGACAGTTCTGTATTTGGACCAATTTTCTATTGTATTATCTGGACCTGAAACGCCAGTTACTGTCTCTATGAATTTCCAAACTCTTTCCTCTGCCTTTAAATAAAGTGTAAGAGAATAACAAGCATTGTTTAATATAGGATATATACGTTACGGTCAATGGGGATAATCGGTTATTACTAATATAATAGCCCAAATTTGTCTCTCGATAACGCTCTGGCGTTAACAACATTAAAACTCTCACCATAGCACTGCGAGACGTTAAACAGCATTATTCAATTGTTAGAGAACCTAAATTTCGGTAATTTTACATTTAAAAGAGTAATTGTCGTTCTAATTTCAAATTTAAGAGCTCTTAACATAATGAAATAAAATTTTCTATCCATTGATATAAAATTTATCTCGCTATGATCAGTAGTTCCCAATTTTTAAATTATATTAATCATATATTTCAAATTAATTTCCGTTTTTTCATAGAAGTTAGTAAATTACGTCAGTGGTATATCATGCGCGTGATATAATTTGGACGCCACTATGCACGATGGATTTCACGTATAGACAACACGATGGATTTTTTGGATGCCACGATGATTTTTTGAATAAAGAAATATGCAATTAAAAATATTTCCTGTCATAAAACATACGTTTATTTTATTTGTTTTCAATCAATGTTAAACATTTCTCTCGCGTATAAATCCATTTAAACAGGTCAAATTTGACGGAAAATCTCTCGAATGAAGAGACAATTTGCACCCGTCATACCATGACGTGCGATTTTCTAGTTATACATAATAAACGATTATCCACATTAACAGTACATATCTATGTATATAAAAGAGAAAGGGACTCACTGATTCATCACCGAATCTTCCAAACGTTTAGGACTAGAAACTTGAAATTTGGCAGGTGGTTGCTTCTTGGTTAATAGGTGCTCACTAAGAAATGATTTTTCGGAATTTTAATTACAATTTAAATAATTAAAAATTGCCCTAAATTTTAAACGTTCTTCCGCAATAACTTCGGATCCTATTATCTCAAAAAAAATTACATAATCTTAAAGATTAAAAATTAGCTTTTCGATGACACTAATTGCATTTTCATGCGACATTATTCGTTTAATTTTAATTAATTTTTAAAAATGTTTTCAAACACAATTTCCAACAATGTTTTAATTGTTATCGTCTGCTTTTTAAGAACATGCACAGAATAGCTCCTTCATCGATTAACCCACTCAGCGGCAAGCCCGAAATATCTTGAGAACATTTTTGCATCTCAAACAGCAGACTACGAAATAACTCGGAAACTTTTCTGCATCTCTAGCGCCAGGCCCGGGTATTCTCAGGCTATTGGAATTTCCCTCAGGACCACATACATACTAGTAATTAGAGGGATGACCTGTCCATTGTGTATGTCACCCCGCAGTTGGAAGAAGAGGGGTTGTGAGTTTGTGTGTGGGCTTTCTGCTTTCCTCACCTATTCCAACCCGTTTCCTTCCCCTTTAAGGCGAAGCCTTCAGAGCCCACAGTAGTATAAATCACTGTCATATCTCTCCTTTGATATCGGAGAGCTCTCTAACCACAGAAGGGGGAAGGAATTTCCATTATTAAAAATTTCTGCAGTTTGCTAGTACAACCGAGTTTTCGAAGGTGGCATTTCTCAAACGTTTTAAACTTTCCATAGTGCCGCTGGGAGGGTTAATAGAAAAGAAACATTATTAATTGAGAACTAATTATGGCGATTTTCGTCTTGAAAATTATTCCTGTCGATATTTTGAGATGTAATTTGATAATTTATTTGTAAATTATTTATAAGTAGATGTGCTGTCTTTGTATATATTTGCATTATCAAGAAAATATCTGAAACTTAAAAAAGCACTTTCTTGTTGTTGGGATTCCGTTGTAAAAACTCAACTCGAGAACCGGAATTCCTTCTCAAGAAAGAAGACTCATTTACAAATAATAATATAAACTTGATATATTATATGGGGTAAAATCGGGTTATTAGGGTAAAACCGGGTACCTTTGATTCTGGCAGTATTAGATCTTCTTTCTAGCAGACAGATACTGAATTACACTCAAGGAAACAGTCAAGAAAAAGAAACAGTCATAGTGGCGTGTTGCACTTGTTGAATTCATTGCTTCGGTGAAAGTTTGTTTTAAGACATGTACTTGTTTGTTGATTGTACATGTTGTCGTTTGATTTTAAACTATCCTTACTTTAAAATCATTACACTTTTAAAAACCATTTTAATTCAGCTTATTATACATTTAATAAGGATTTATACCCTATCAAACAATAAGGATTTACTCCAATAATTGCGCTTTTCTATTTCGTTTTCTATAACCTCTGCACTCGGGGTAAAACCGGGTACTCTAAGTGGCGTAAGATCGTGACAGTCAGTATTGATGATCCTTCCGCTGAAGACGATAAAAACACATCAGACGTTGATTGTTTATATTTTACTCACGATTTTTCTAATTTAAATATAGAAGAATGGTTAATCTAATGAAAAATCTGTCTTAGCTGTGCCCGCGAAAGCTGCAGCGGCGCGGAGGAAGATGACAACTGCTTTACATGTGAATTTTAGAACTAATACTCTTAAATTGTCATATAAAATAAAATCGATTGCAACTTTCCCACTGAAAATCGAGTTTTCCTAATCTCCCATAAAGTTAACATTGTGTACCCAGTTTTACCCCACTAGTTTGATATTTTTTGTATAAAAATCATTTATAAAAAATAATGAAACTGTGACTTTTCTGGAAAGATGCATGGTACTCCGAGAAACAGTGAATATTTTAATAATATTTGACAAGCTCTCTGTCGAATATTCTAGCGCCATCAGGTCTTCAAACATTAGCTGCGTGGTTTTACCCCATTTACCCCTACTTAGTTTACAGAAAACACAATTCAGCATATTTTGATTATGAAAATCTTTCTCTAAATAGTAAAACACAAATTCGAATTCTCACACCTCAGACGATATTCTTACAGTAAAAAAATAAAATGCTAGATTTGCAAGATACAACATTTAAGATTAAATGTTGTTCGCGCGCGCTTGTGATAGCTCTGTCAGTTCGTTACAGTATAGATTTGTCTGGATTCCTTTGTTTGTCTTTCTAAAAACTTGGTGGACGAGGAACAAAAACATCGCCGAAATTGTTCTCACGAACACGCGCGAATTTCTTCTTTTCTTTCTATTCTTTTATAGATACATTCTAATTTTAATGGTGGATGCAGATTTAAATGTTTCTGAGTCTTTCTGAATGATTAATTTTGCATGATTCTTAAGATTAAAATGATTTAGTTAAAATTATGATTTTATTTAATCCCTTAATTAGACGACACTACCATTTGAGATATTTTTTTATTTTCAATCTATTTAAGATGGTAAAGGATACTTCAGACATTTAAGTGTGTCCAAGTGACTTTTGTTTTTAAAATTAATTTGCTACGTTGACTTAATTGCGGATTTAAATAGCAAAAATTCTGTATTTCGATGCACGTGTCAGACACTTTGTTGCAATTTAAGGGATTAAACCAAATCAAAGAAACATTTTTAAGAAATTATTAATAACTTTGAAAGAATCAGCTTCCTGCTGTTTCAAAAAATCGTTTTGGATAGTTTTAAAAACTACGAGATCCTAAAAATATTTCGTGTAACAGATTTTCTCATTTAAAATAAAAATAAAGGCACAGATAATTTTACGTTGGAATCCCGTCGAGTGATTATCTATATAAATGAAACTGGAACACCAAAATGTTTAATTAAATTTCATTTAATTAATTACATTTCATTCTTAAAACAATAATAAATACTTACTGGGAAAATTAACTTTCGGCGGTTTTTAAAAATCGTTTGGTTTACTTGATGTTTTCATTTTAATTAAACGTTTGAGACGATAAAAAGACTTTGGTTATAAAATATTTTTATAAAAATAACCAATATTACGCGAACGACGTCGCGGGTATTAGCTAGTATATGATATTACAGGAGGGAGGGTTTCGTTGAAATAAAAAAAAATAATGTGTGTTATTTATTTCTGATAATAAATTATTATCAGAAATAGATAAAAAAAAATTTGCTACATTAAAATAATGCCACACTGCTACAGCTAATTTGATAAGTGTAGCCACATTTTGGGTGTCTTAAAAATGAATTCAGGGTTTAAATACATATTGCATGTAGAATTAATAACATATATTAAAATTTCATAACTTAAATCGATAAGCACAGATGCAGAATCTTATCGGTTATTTAAAGCGGCCAAAATTCTACTTGGAAAGAAACTGCTAATGATGCAAAAAAGCGATCATATATTTGAAATTTAGTAAATACAAATAATATTACCTTAGGTCCAC
>BGPR01011546.1:27193-48174 GCA_013235015.1 Araneus ventricosus | reverse complement strand
CAAGTTTGACGCGTCAAATTTTGCCATGACAAGTCAAAATCAAACTTACGTGCTATCTGGGAATATTGTATAGCTTTGTGCAAATATTATATAATATTTCTGTGCTACTGAAAATTTGTAAAAAACCAACCTTTTCATAAAAAAAATTGAAAAATTTTCCACCTTTTTACTAAATATAGAAATCTCACTTTAAAGAAAACTATACGGCGTTTTTCTTAATGTTGAAATTTTAACATTCATAAACAAAATTAAACCTAACAAGTAATATAAAAAAATTTTTAAAGTCAATTCCTACTTAGGTGATTCCAGATATAATGAAAAATGTACTGCGCATGCGCAAAGATATGGGCTTGCTTCGATGATGCCATGGGCCATCCATATAACCAAGAACCAAGCCTGTAATGTTAATAGTTTTCGAGATATATTGAAAAATGTACTTTGCATGCGCAAACATATGGCTAAAATATGGAGGTGCTTCGATGATCCCATGGGCCATCCATATATCCAAGAACCAAGTCTGTAATGTTAATAGTTTTCGAGATATAATGAAAAACGTACTGCGCATGCGTCATGCAAAATATGAAATGACAGACAAACAGACACACAAGAAAGCGAAATAATATTGCATTGTCATCTAGCTCTGAGCTATGTTTAAAGTTTCAAGTCTCCACCTCATCGGGAAGTTAGTTTAAAATCGATTGCAAAATTTGAACAAGATATATAAATAAATAAATAAATATATATATATATAGGGAGAGTGTGAACTTGAACTAATAGTTGGAATTGAAAACACAGTCAATGTTTGTTGAAAAATAATAACTTGCATTTGTTCCTAGTTACTTTCGAACACTAATTTCATCATTTATTGTAATAGCAGAACGTAGTTATTAGCGAAAATTGCTCTCTCTCTTTGACTTCAAATCATATTCTCAACACAAAATTTAAAAAATTAATGAAATCAAGAAAACAGTTTAAAACAAATCTTATGCACGATCTATTAGCGCAATCTATCTTCTGTTCTCAGAATCCAGCTGGCTGAGTGGTTACGACGCCCCGTTTAGGGAGAGAGATGTCGGGGCTCGAATCTGAGGTTGTCTTCGTCCCCTGATTCTGCTGCAGTTTGTAATGAGTTTGACGGGGCAAGCCTGTGACAAGTTTGACGCATGGTGACTAACTCGTTTGCGTTAACTTGTTTCAAGCTTGCACTATTACCGTGTCAAATTTGTTGCAGATTTGCAGAGCAAGGTTGCTGCAAACTAACCCAGATAGCATGTACACTTGCAGAAAGTTTGATTTTTCTTGATATTAGCTTCTCATGACAAACTTGAAGTGGTAACTTTGCAGCGAACTTTCTGTAAAGTAACAAAGCATAATCGAGCAAACCACTTGCAAAACAAGTTTGCTGTGAAGATGTTATCACGAACTTCACACCACGATTGCAAAACAAGTTTGCTGTAAAGATGATAGCATACTTACAGATGATCTTTGTCTCTGTTTTAAAAAGCATCCGATTTTTAATAGCAAATCCTAGACCGTCCTCCTTTTTATTAATTCTATAAGTCAATGATAATTTATAAAAAAACTAACCTTTTTTATAAAAAAAAAATTGAAATATTTTCCATCTTTTTACTAAATATAGAACTCGCACTTTAAAGAAAACTATATCGCCTTTTAATTAATGTTGAAATTTTAACGTTTATAAACAAAATTAAACCTAAAAAACAGTCAATACTTGTTGAAAAATAATAACTTATATTTTGTCCCATTTTAAAAGTAAATACTTTTGAACTCTAATTTCATAATTTATTTTGCTAGCAAAACGTAGTTATTAGCGAAAATCGCTCTCTCTTCGACTTCAAATCATATTCTCAACTCAAAAAATTAATGAAATCAAGAAAGCAGTTTAAAATAAATCGTATACGCGATCTATTAGCGCAATCTATCTTCTCCTCTCGGAGTCTAGCTGTCTGAATGGTTAGGACGACAGGTTTAGGAAGCGAGATGTCAAGCGATCGAATCCGAGGTAGTGTTCATACTGTGTTTTTGCTACAGTTTGCAATGGGTTTGACGCGTAGTGACAAACTCATTTGTATAAACTTGTTTCAAGCTTTCACTCTTATTGTGTCAAATTTGTTACAAGCTTGCAGATTTTGAGAGCAAGATTGCTGCAGACTCAAATTGCTATCTGGGTCAGTGCTAATGGGAAAAAAGGGTGATCCCTTAGTTGAATAAGGGGGGGAATATATCCTTGACGGGAAGCTATTTTCTTCTACTAGTTTGCGATGAACTTGCACGACAATTTTACAGCAAGTTTGACGTTGCAAACTTGTTATGGACATGCGGTTTTGCCTTGTCAAACTTTCTGCAAACTTGCAGTGCAACACTGCTGCAACTTTGTTGCAAACTAAAATTGCTATACGGGCACTAAGTAATTCCTGTGTCAATGAAATCTTCAAAGTGAAAGTCCTAAAGCCCAGCAAAGGAAGTGAAGGTTTTTAATGTAAGGAAACAAAACAGAAACAAGTGGTCTGGCCTGTAGAATGCCAAAGCTCAGACGCACACACACATTCTTCTTTATTATTAGTAGAGTTGTACTAAAGAAGTACTCGTTTTTTTGTTAGATTACTTTTGTTTCGGCTTACTGCTGTAAACTTGAAACTATCTATCATTAATTTTTAACAGTCATAATCTCTCCTAATAATAAAGGAGAATGTGTTTGTGTCTGTGTGTTGGCGCTCTACAGGGCAGACCGATGGACCTAGAGCTGCGAAACTTGGCACAAACAAACTTCGGAAAGTGGGAATGTGCACCTCGGAGCCCCCTTTTAAAATTTCAATTAGAATTTTAATTAATTAAAAATACAGCGAAATTATTACTAAAGTTATTTTCCTTAATAACTTGTGAAAATATTACAGCACAAATATCATTTTTACACTACATGAAAGTGTAAAAAATAACCTCTTCCATGATATCAAATAAGTTTCAGTACAACTTTTCTCTAATTTTAATAATTTTTTTAAAAAAATTTGCATAATTTACAACAATACTTTTCATTGTTGCAACGCAATTCAAACCGTTGTCTTTGTTTAAACAAATATTTAATAGCGTGATTCTCTTTCATTATTGAAAGTTGAGGTAATATCATAATACATTTTGCTTTCATACTTTATTTCATCAAAATTTTTATGGAATCTATAAACCAAAGTCTCTGAGATATTACGTATATTTAGAAATATATCCAATAAGCTGATTGATTGTGGTTGCTATGCTTCCCTTCTGTTTCAGCCTGTTTTAATTCAGTTAACATGCCACTGGCTATAAAATGTGCTCCGCCATTTTAAGGTTGAAATCGACAGTATATTTTGCAAGAGAAATAAGAATGTGAGGATGGCGCCGGCAGCATGCAATTAGATGTTACATGGTATGGTGAGTTATTTGACTCCATTAGGGACATTTATGCAGACAATGAACAGAACAGGCGCAAGGTCGCTGATCACAATCTGAAGTTAAATATGAAGCTGTTAAAGCAGCCATGAATATAAGATGATACAAGATTCAATTGAAATCATACTCCCAAAAGGGAAATATCTAGGTTTCTTTTACTCAAATTTTGCTATGTAACTGTATTTGCAATCTCACTTTTACCCAACAACAGCAAGGCCCTGATTTCAAGCAAACTGCGCACCATTGTCATCGTATTTTTTTACCAGTAAAAACTTGATCCGCAACGATCCAGTAGGGGAAAGTGAGGGGAAACCAGGTACCTAGGGTTAGAGGCCTGTTGGATCTGAACTATTCGACATAGAGCTTGCCAAATTTTACTAAAATATTCATTCTTCATCAGAGTACAATATATCTTTCAGAAAAAGTCATAGTTTTACTACTTGATGTTTTGTAGAAAAAGTCAAACCACCCGGTTTTACACCCCTAGTGGTGTAAAATCGGGTTCACATGTTAACTCTATGGAAAATCAGGGAAAACTAGATTTTCAGTGGAAAAGTAGCATAGATTTTTCTATTTTATGTGACAATTTAAGAATAAAACAATTTTTTTAAGATTTCACAAGAGATATAATGGTTGACAATTTAAGAAAAAAAGACGGTTTTTTAAAAAATTAACAGTATTTACAGTAATTGACAATTTAAGAATAAAGGTACTTTTTTAAGATTTCACAATAGTTACTGCAGTTGACATTTAAGAATAAGAACAATCGATTTAAAAATATTTCGAAAATTCGTACCTAAATTAGTGATAAAATCTGTAGGAATGAAATAGGGAACCAAGTAATTTCACTAGCGCATTGAAGCACTGCTGGTTTGGAAATTACAATAGAACAGAATAACGACAAAATAAAATGTAAGAATCTAACAAATTTTGTACAAAACAAAATATTGGAAATACGTAATAGACTTATAGGGTTCTTCTACTATTTTAATTATCCAAATTCACAAGCAAAAGAAGAAAAATGTATTCTACGTAATTCTTTCTTCTTTAAAATTCAAGCTAACTAAAGCCGGCAATTCATCTGTATTCCATTTCATTCATTTGGCTCAAAACTGGTTTTTTATTTTCTCGTATGCGAAGTATACAAAGAAAAAGTATTGCAATCGTCAAAAAATTCGAACTCGAGATTCTGGCGAATCTCCACGTTTTAGACCTCCCTGAAGCCGAAAAACACAATTTTGGAATTATGTCTGTCTGTGTGTTTGTATGTCTGTGTGTCTGTGAACACGATAACTCGAAAACTATTAGAGATAAAGGGATGAAATTTGGTATGTGAACTTGAAACATAATTTGTAGGTTTCTATCAACTTTTGGACAAAATCCGTCAACGGGAAGTCTGCCTGTCTGTATGTTCGAGGTCATGTGAACGCCATATCTCAAAAACTTGAAAAGCTAGATGGATAAAATTATATACACAGTTTTATCGTCATGAATGTAGGTTCGTATAAAATTTTGGGCCAAATCCGTGAACGGGTTAACTGTCTGTCGGTCTGTATAATAGCATACTTGTTCAACTCCATGCGCATGCGTAAATGCCTGTGCAAAGAAGGGATACTCCGAAAACTTGGCAGTTTGCCAAAAACCAATTATGGCGGCGAGATTTTGTAAGGAAGCAAACATTTAGGGCGTCTCGTTTTACTCGCGTATTGGAAGCAATCTCTGCGCATGCGCAAGCTATTCAGCGAGCAAGCTATTCTCCTGTTTTCTTCTCCGCACGCCGAACTTGCATTGCTAGAGTTTGATAAAAAAAATAAATATTGCGAAGTTTTAATACATACGTATATTTTTGAATAGGATTCTTCACCTCAATATCTTACTATCACTATAATCAACAATGAAAAACCTTCTGATAGTCATTGCATTCTGGGTTACAGTTGGTTCGAACTTTTTATCAACGCAGGGGGGAGGGAAATGACAAATGTTTGAAAAGTATACGAGAAAGTTTAGGGGAGACCACTCCCGCTGGTTTTCCACCCATTCAAGTCGAAAAATCAGGCACGTTCTTTCATCTGAGGTCCCAAAGTGCGCTGGCAGTAGGGGAGAGCGATCTTCTTTCCCCCTCTACAGCTGCTCTTCGATCCCCCTATTCCTTCCTCCACTCCGCTGATTTCAGATTTGCTACCCTAGTATCAGGGTGTCGATCTAGTCAATCGTTTGATGTGCAGACTATCCTCGCAAAGGGTCTCGCCAAAAAAGTCGGCGCACGAACTGCCGGAGTTTGGTTTGGTTGGAAATCCGACTTTTCAAAGCCGCTATGCTATTTTCCATCGTTTTCGACCTTGATGAATGTTTTTTCCTTCTCGTGTTCCAAAATTTCCATTTTGGAAGAGATTTGAATGTCCCTCTTAAGAGATGAACTCAGTCGAAATGGGGTGCTTTAAATAAAATCAAACTTTTGTAAAGACTTCAAAGGATTTTTAATTTTCATGCATTTTAAGTTTTATATGAGAAAAAAAATGAATAAAAATCGTTTATTTGTAAGCGAGGAAATAATGGAATAAATAAATTTCATTTATTTTTTAAAATTTTGACTAAAGTATTTCTTTGTATTATTTGAAATTATCACGAAAAAAGAGAAAATATTGGAAATTGGAAATGCTTTCCATCAGATGATTTGACTCAAAGGTCAAATAGGAATGGCCTTCAAAAACAACCAACTATCTCACAATCTAAGAAAATTCTCTTTGATCGGGTATCTGCAGTTTCTCCTAGTACCCGGTTTTACCCTGAGTACAGAGGTTATAAGAAACGAAACAGAACCACGGAGTTGTTTTACTAGGGGGTACCAGAATAGACCCCTAAATCTTTATTGTTTGATAGGGTATAGAACCTGAATAAGCATATAATAAGCTGGAGTAAATATAGTTTTGATAATTGTAATGATTAATGAGTAGTAATATTTTAAATAGAAACGAACATTGGCGTCATTCTTTAGTTGAACATCGCTATAGTTGACGTCATAAGACAAATAAACTTTCACAGACAAAGTGAATTCAACAACAACAACAACATGGCAATTATGACCATTCTTTTTTTACAAATAGAGTATAATTAAGAATTTATCCACTGGAAAGGAAAATCAATAACGCCAAAATCAAGGTTACCCTGTTTTATCCCACTCTCCCCTACATAGAAAAGACTTTTAGATAATATGATTAGACAGTCAGGTTTAGATAAATGCATTTGAACCGGTATCGAAAAAAAGGAAATATTAATATGCTGGCGTACAATCAAACACATTTCTCTAGGTGAGAATATAGTTAGAACGTAGTCGTTGGGTTTGCTTATCAACACTAATTTTATTTTAGTAAAATGATATTGCATAGCAAATGCCACTATGCTTTATTGATGCTAAAAATCTTATTTGTCTTCAGGTTTCATTTTATTCAAAAGCTATTGCAAAATAATCGCGTTCAACTTTCATATCTAATATGAAATTGTACTGATTATTTAGTATGAAAATACAATATAGAGACTATAGTAGTATAATAAAATATTGTGGGGTCACAACTATCGCCGTTGCTATACAGCTTTTCACGCATCATATTTTTCATCTCATAGAATTTACTTGGAAATTAGTACTACCCTAATAGCGCAAGATTCTCTAAAATTTTCTTGCGATATCTTCGCAAAATTCTACGACATTCAGAATATTGAAGGAAGTCGAGACATCGTGCAATCCCAAGATATTTTACGATATCTCCACGATATTGCTACGATAATCTGAATGCTGCACAACGGCGTAATGATAAAGTATCAATATTGCTTCTGCCAAGCATCTTGTGCTAATAGGGTCAACAAAATATTTCAGCATAATTATTTTTTTATGGTTTTTGATATTTTCTAACACATATTTTAAGATTTATTTATGGATTTTTGGTTTATATACTTATATATAACTAGCTGATATACCTGGCGTTACTCCAGATAAAAATATTTTCAATAGCACAAGATTCTCTAAAATTTTTTTGCGATATCTCCGCAAAATTCTACGACATTCAGAATATTGAAGGAAGTCGAGATATCGTGCAATCCCTACTAACACAAGATATTTTACGATATCTCCACGATGTTACTACGATAATCAGAATGCCGCATAACGTCGTAATGATAACGTATCAATATTGCTTCTGCCAAGCATCTTGTGCTAATAGTGTTAACAAAATATTTCAGCATATTTATTTTTTATGGTTTTTGATATTTTCTAACACATATTTTAAGATTTATTTATGGATTTTTGGTTTATATACTTATATATAATTAGCTGATATACCTGGAGTTACACCAGATAAAAATATTTTCAAGTCCAAGTACTTATAACACTTTCAATTAATTAAAAAAGTTTTTCGCGGAAGCGTCTTTCGTTGATTTTCGTTAATCCTCTGACGCTTTTTGACCAGCAGTGGAACATCCTTCTTTTTCTCTCCTTAGTTTGAACCATCTGGCAAGAATCTCTCCATTTCCCCCTCCCCATCATTGCTACGGCAACGACAGAAACTCTTATCTTGGATTTTATTGACATTATCCGAACTACAATTCTCTTTAGTACTTTTGTCACTGATCGGAAAAAACCGCATAGGGTCTTTTTGTTTCTCCTTAGGCCCTCTTCCTCCGGGAGGAAGTAGGCTCAGCAATTTTGAAGGATTTTACACACTCATTATGATCATTAAAAATTTGTAAAATTAAATGAAACTCCACATAAAGAGAGTAATTAACATCATTGAATTGTAGTGCAAACATACTGAAAGAGGTATATGCTACGAAATAAAAGCTAAATAAAATTTCTGACTTTCTTTTAACATTCAAAGAAAACAATATTTTTATCATAACTTTCGCAATAGTAAAAATACCGGAAGGAAGGATTTGATAAAACGATCATTTGGTTTTAATTTTATTACAATAACAGAAATCATTGTTACAAATTGTGTATGAAATAAATTTGAAATGTTTATGAAATTAAGGAAAAGAACGCATGACATTTAAAGTGAAATCATTAAAAAGATAATTTTCTGCTCTTTAAGATGGTATGTAAATAATCTGCTTGCAATATTTTTTCTGAAATTATTGGCGAAAAACTGAGATAAAACGCCGAAAATTGGATTAATTTTCGTTATTTAATTAAATACCTTAGGAAGTAATTTTTTAGAAAGTTTGAAAGAGTAGAATTAATTTAAGAACGGACCCCAGAATGGCATGTGCAAATTTCATGTCAAGACTATTCACCGTTTAGGAGGAGTTCTCACGACAGATAGACAGTTAGAACATCTTTTTCCCCCTCCCATTTTCCTCTTCCTACGATAGGAACCGGACTAAGTAGCCTTAAAGGCTTAGCACACACTCATTAGGTTCATTCAAAAATTTATGAAAATTAAACTAATCATCGAGAGAATAATTCACTGACGTCATTCGATCACTGTGTTTAAAAGGTGTAAATGCCACAACCGGAAGTGAAAGTCTATTTTGTTGTTTATGCTCAAAGAAAACAATATTTTCTTATATTAACTTTAATACTGGCAAAAGCACCCGCGCGAAACAGTAAATTGGCTAGAATTTATTTCTATAGTAATAAAAAGTATTGTTAGAAATTGCGTTAAAAATTAATTTTTAAACGGTATTAACAATCAGAGGATATACTTTATCGCAATGGAATTAATGTCATTTAAAATATAATTTTCTGTTCTTTAAGATAGCGTAAAAATAATTGTTGTCTAATATATATTTCATAAGTTATTGGCAAAAAATGTCTAAGCATTAGGCTTAACAGGGGCTAATTTTTGTTATTTAATTAAATATCTTAAGAACTAATTAACTCTGAAAGTTGAAAATAGCACCGTTGACCTAGAAATGTGCTCTCGAATGTTGCGTGCAAATTTCATGTCGCTACTGTTTACTGTTTAGAAGGAGTTCTTGTGACACACAGCGAGATACATGTTTTTTCTGTTTTATATTATAGATAAATATTTTAAAGATAGCAATATATTAAACATGAATTGCTCAGTTTTTCCTTTCTCAACAACGATTTCGCAAATGTGTGTGTGAAAGAGATGCAGGGAACTGGATTTGAAATTTAAATAAAATGGACTAAATAATAAGCTTTTGTTGTTTAATGTAGTGTAATTGTATTGTTACTTAAATTCAAAATTGCATCACATATTTTAATAATTATCTATTAAATCATTCAAAATTTGTTCAAAATTGTAAAAATGATAAGAAATACAAATTTGCAGTACTAAGCTTGTATGATTAAAGTAGACAAAATGTAGTCCAAATTATATTCCCTAATAGCACAAGATGTTCTACAATAAATGTTCTACAATATTGATACGATCTCTTTACGATATTGTACGGCATTCAGAATATGGAGGAACATCGTGGAGATATCGTAAAATATCTTGTGCTAATAGGGTTATATGACTTTTGATTAAATATTTGTTTTTACTACCTTTATCGAGGAAAATGCATTGCTATAGTCACAGATAGCAATTTTAGTTGCATCAATCTTGCTTTACAAGTCTGCAAGCTTGCAGCAAGTTTGACACGGCAAGAGTGCAAGTTCATAACAAGTTTGAAACAAGTTATCGCAAGCTTCGAAGCCACCATGCGGCAAGCTTGTCGTGTCAAGCTCATTGCAAACTAGTAAAAAAATAGCTTCCTGTCAGGGGTGCATTCACCCCTTCTTCAAAGCCTTATCTACTGAGGTATCACCCTTTTTTTCACCCTTTTGTATTACCGCTGAATAGGACGGTGGGGTTACCTTCCGACAGAAGGGTGATCCTTCTTCCGCCCTCTTTTATTATCGCGTTAAAAAGACGGTGGAGTTGCCTTCCCACTTCAGACCACACACTGAGTTATTTTTAAAGAAGTTACTTAGTGATCCGTGCGGCTGTTGAGGACAGCGCGATTCGAACCGACCGTCCCGAGGCCGGTATGCTAACCACAATACAAGTTGGAATTCCAGCTAAAATTGGAAGAAAGGAGTTTTAGCTTCGTCATTGTGTCAAGTTTGCCGTGTCAAATTTACTGCAAACTTGTTTTACGAGGATTGTGGTCAATTGTGCTATCTTACTTTGCAGAAGGTTTGCTGCAAATTTGTCATGTCAAGTTTTCCATGACAAGTTAATATCAAAAATATCAAACTTGCTGAAAATGTGCATGCAATCTGGGGTCGATGATGATAAATGCAAAATTAACTGGGCTATCGTTTCTCACGGTTGCCCTCAAAAATATAAAAATTAATATCAATTTGTTGAAAGAGCGCCCAGAGCAAGCAATTTTGAAATTGCTAAAAATATCTCAGGTGTAATCATTATGTCTGAGAAAATATCTACAACACACACAAAATAATGAAGATTAAAATGTCTACAGGAAGGGTTTTTTTTTGGGAGGGGGTGAATGTCGTCGCCACTAAGAAGTGCCATTTTGCTATCATTTCGCTTTCTATATAAAGCTCTGATCCATCATAATTTGTCGCTAAAATTTCCTCTGAATTTTTAAATTCATATGTAGAATTTTGTCACAGTTCAATATATTTTCTTCGTTCAAAGTCCAAATTTTAAATTATGATCATTGAGGCAACAACAATAACAGAAGATATTGTACGATATCTCGACGACGCTGTCGGTATTCAGAATGCCGTGGAATATCGTCGATATATGGTAACAATATTGTATAGCATCTTGTGCTATTAGGGAAGGGAATGGAGCTTTATTTCCTGTTGCCTAGATCAGGAGCACTTAAAATAGTTTGACAAAGTCCATCCACTGCAGACAGGCAATGTTTTTGAGGAAATTCTCCTAGAATTTTTCATTGTTTTCTTTTATGGGCTTCATGGTCCATTTTTAATTTATCCTTTTTCTGCCTTTTTAATACGATGTCAGATATCGTCTAGAATTTCAGCTAGCTGAGTTGCTAATAAATCCAGATCATAATTTGCTCTAAAAATGCATTTGAAGGTCTCATAATCTTTTCTAAATACACTTTCTTAGAAATTCATGTATGCAATAACTTTAAAATTAAAGTCTTACACTACTAGTACAAAATAATCGATAATAGTCTTACGTTATCTCTACGACGATGTGCGACATTCATAATATCGTAGGAAAATCGTCGAGATATCGTAAAATATTTTGTGCTAATAGCTTGTATATTGACGAAAATTATTGTACCATTTCTTGTATCTTTTGATCGACAAGAGCGTTGAACATTTCTAATTTATTTTCTTATTACGAGTTCTAGCTATTCTGCCACTTCTAATTATTCATTCAAATATGTATTCTGTCGCGTGCTTTCGGACTAGATCCCATATAGCAATTTTAGTTTTCAACAAAGTTGCAGCCGTCTTGCTCTGCGTGCCTCCAAGCTTGCAGCAAGTTTGATACGACAAGACCGCAAGTTCATAACACGTTAGCAACAAGTTATCGCAAAGGACGAAGTCACCATGCGTCAAACTCGCTGTAAACTTGTCGTGCAAGTTCATTGCAAACTAGTAGAAAAAAATAGCTTCCCGTAAGGGATATATCTCTCCCCCCCTTTTTCTTCAAAACCTTCTTTTCACCCATCGCGGAATACGACGGTGAGGTTGCCTTCCTACAGAGGGGTGACCCTTTACTCAACCCTCGTTTATTATCGCGTAATAAAAAGGTGGTTTGCATTCCACCTTTTTCCTCCCGCTTCTTCAGACCGCACACTGAGTTATTTTTAAAGGAACTAACTTTTAGGATGCGAGGGCATGTAGAGGATAGCGCGATTCGAGCCTGCGGTCGGAGGATCCATAGACAGTTATGCTAACCACAATACCAATTGGGACTCCAGCAGTGCAGGGAAGAACGAAGTTTTCGCTTCGTCATTGTGTCATGTCAAGTTTGCCGTGTCAACTTCACTGCAAACTTGTTTTGAAAGGAGGGTGGTGGATTAGGCTATGTTACTTTGTAGCAGTTTCGTTGCAAACTTGTCACGTCAAGTTTCCCACTATAAGATAATATCAAGAAAAAATCAAACTTGCTACAAATGTGAATGCTACATGGGATATAGGTAATAATGTTTTATGAAGATATCATAATATACAGGGTGTTCAGGAAGATCATTTGCAAACATTAAGGGTAGGTCAGGCATATAGAAAATAAGTCAGTTGTGCAGCAGAAAATGGGATACGAAACGCAAAGGGGATATACTACAGGGGACTGTTTGAAGAGACGGCTCGAGACCCGGGTAAACCAGAAAACATCACGTGGCGCCAAAGCGGGAATGTGAAGAAAAAATGTTTGAATAGACTTGAAAAATAAAGTCGTATTTTTTAAAAATTTGTTGAATATATTATTTTAGTTTCAGTAAGACCACTATATAATCTTAAATATAGCTGAAGTTTTAAAATTCTTACGATAATATTAAGTCATATGTGTAGGTAAAAAAACGCCTACTCTTATGTTCAATTTTGTTTGACATTTAGAATTCAGACATTATAAAAATTAAAAAGCCTCGTTGATTCCTTATTAGCATATGATATTCTACAATGTTTTCACGATGCTGTAACAATATTCTCAATGCCGCGCAACATCGTAACGATATCGTATGAATAATATAGGCCATCTTGTTCTAATACTGTCCTACCGCCACGAGAAAAACCACAGACACCAGACATGCCGGTGGCAGTCATAATGGAAACGGGATATTCCACTGCATTTTGGGGGTGAAGGAACGGGCTTTATTTCATTTGGCGCAGGTAGAACGGGAGGAAATCTCATATCGCTTTGTACTTCGATCGAAAACGAATTCCTCGCCTACCGAAGTGTACTTAGTTTGCCAAACGTTGAGGTTGATTTTATAACCGTTTCTTCCTTTCTTCGACTCGTCTACTTGAAGCAACCCTCTTCAGAGTTTTTCTCGTGGAGGTAGGACAGTAGGGCTGAGAGAAAGGGGGCGCCATAATGTGGCCTTGCCCGGTCGCTAAAGTTACTTTGGGCTGCTTCCGACTGTTTGCAGTGATTTAAGTAAAAGAAAAGGTTGTAATAAAATGTACAATTCAGATTTAATGGAATAGGGGAAGATGGTGTACCTAGGTCCCATTTTTACTTTTTAATTGGATAATTACTAAAAGAAAGGTAACAAAACAATTTTTCTTTCATATTTTAGACCTTTATACACAACATATATTTTTTGTAGATTTTTTAAAAAAGTATTTCAGTGCATTATTTACAATTTAAAAAAAAAGTGCAAATAGGACCAAGGTACACCATGGGTAGTGTACCTTGGACCAGCTATTTCTAGATTTAAAAAATCTAACCGAATAGTTTGAACATAAACATTTATTGGTATTTTAGCTACAGAAAAATGTTAATGACCACTTTTACTTCATGAGGTCTTAGATTAGACCGAATATAAAATTATTACAGCAAGTTTCATTCCTATGAGTTGGCTTAACCAACATTGTAATTAGACAAGTCAATTCCAAATGTTAATTTCCGAAGTTGCCTTTCAGATCCTCCAGTCAACACGGGATGTGGTAACTTCCACATTACATCACATTTTTCCACAACATAAGTGGTAGACCATGTAGTGGTCATGCACCAAGGTACACCACTTGGGCATGGTCCAAGGTGCACCACTTGGCCATTTCATGGAAAATGGCTGACTACTAAATTGAGGTTAGACTTAACATAATTTCTAACACATGTTATTATAGCTAAAACTGTGCTTTATAAGTTAGGCATTTTACTATAAAGTAATTTATGTATGTTTAGGAACTATTAACACAAAATTCAACAGGAAAAAATTACTTTCGATGGGTCAATTTCCTTTTTCAGGATTCATTCATTCAAATGAGCACCTTGACAAATAAGTTCAGGTACACTGGGACCTCTGGTGGCAAGTGTACAAAATACATATAACATTTTCTATACATCTATACAGATGGCGCTAAAATCGGCATAGCTTCAAGGTACACTTATGTCCAAGGTACACCACCTTCCCCTACAAATTTCCTATAGCACACCAATCCAGTTGCGCGAATACATACACGCGCTTCAAACGGCAAGGCCTTTGAACACTTATTTTATGTACTCCAAAGGTTTGTTGTTAATTCGGTGCCCTACTTGCCGCTATCGTATCTGCTGTCATGCTGCGTACATTTTGTAATGTTGTTTTTCATGCCACTGTGTTGATGTGCTGTTGCACACGCAATTTTCAATGAATGTTAGATATATCGTAAGCTTTGAGACTGCTATTTAAAAATCAAATGTTTTTCGTGATAGATTAATCTGCGTCATGCAAAAAAGGGAAATGAAGTAGACATTTTCGTGGCGCATGTGTCTGGGTTTCCTGCAACAACCTGAGTGACGTTGACATGTACTTTAATTATGAAACTGATTGCAGTATTATGAACAGAACACCACTCCATATCCTTACACTTGGAATCAAAATGACTAATCCTTTAAGAAAAATTCCCGTCGGCAAGCAGGAAAGCAAAGGTAGATTCCTTTAGTCCGGTGATTTAAGGAAAAGAACATTTACCCTTCTATTTTCATACGGATTAGAGATTCAAGAATGAAAGAGGATGGAAGAGACAGCAAATGACGACAGCTTTCCAATAAGGGATAACATGCATAGTGTAGTGTATTGCAGGATGAATTAACAGATTTTTTTTTAATAAAAAAGCACTTTTATTTTAACATATTTTTCACCATAATACCGTTCATTCGTTGGACTACCAACATCAATCGTTACATTTTGGTCTCTCTCTCTACCAACTTTTAAACATTTAAACAACATTTTAAAATCTTATATTAACTAACATCTTTTTCGTGCGTTGCAACGCTTGTAAGACAAATATTGTATTACACTACATTTTAGAGAGAAAACTTTAGAAATAACAAAATATTTTGTAAGGAATATTACAATAGGTTGAAAGGTACTTAAGTTAGGGGTGAAAATCACTTTTCAGTTCATAACTTCTAAGGAATTGCAGCTATCAAAGAACTTTAAATACAAAAATTGTTCGTTATGATAAGGCGATAATTTGCCTAATTTGAATTTTTTTCTATTTTCAATTCTAAAGCAATTATTGGCAAATGAAAATTTCACCACCCCCGACTATATATATAAACTTTTGAAAGAAGGGTGGGTTTGAGTTCTAGGGGCCATGATCGGCGAAGATCTACAGAAATTTTCCGGAAGTCGTGTCAGGCGAACCATTGCAATAGGTAGACTTCCTAAAAGGAATCTACCTAAATATGAAATTTTATTTATTCAGGTTTTATACTTTGCATTCAGGTTGACGATTGTAACAT
The DNA here is from genome assembly GCA_013235015.1 of Araneus ventricosus. Lineage (NCBI taxonomy): Eukaryota > Metazoa > Arthropoda > Arachnida > Araneae > Araneidae > Araneus > Araneus ventricosus. The sequence goes on along the minus strand of BGPR01011546.1, from coordinate 32,389 downwards.
GATAATGTTTAATGTCTGGCATATTTAACTGGGTGATGCGTCCTGCGCAATTTAAAATTCAGTCAATACACCCTACTGGGCAGGCTATTTGATCTAGAGCTACTAGATTCGGCACGTAGATACTTATTGGCTAATAACGTGCCCTTGCTGATCTACAATGATTACAGTTGTTTGCTTCTGATATACCTTATTCGTTTCAGCGATGCTTACATTCATTATATGTTTACCTATAGCTGGAGATGTCATCTCTTCATTGATAAAGAGAAGCAAAGAAGAATGGCTTTTAATTGCTGTACGCCTGTAATTATCTTCTTCTCTCAACATGGACCTTTCCCTGCCTACCTTAAAAGGTTTCACCTGTCTGACAGCGATTATTGTAGTTGTTGTGGAATTGGCACGGCACTTCACTGTGCCACGGAGTGTATTTATACAGTGTCTTGGCATATGAGGAAGCCAGCGCCAAACTTCGAACAAGAATGGCTGAAAAGGGTCGCCAGTAACCTCATCTCCAGGCAGAAAATTCGTGGGATTATCAAATTCATTAGCGAAAACAAAGATCTTTTCCGGCCTCCCTAGCCTTCAACTTTCAAGCGATCTGAACTTAGTAGCTCAATTACCGGACATTCTCCTCTTCAAATAAAAGAAAGGTATTTCAACATCTAAAGAAAAGAAGACTATTACGAACTTATAGTGTAAAAGTGAAAATGCCTGTGCTGTACATAGTGTATATATTTCCTTTTTTTGTTTATTTTGTTTTTCTTAAATAAAATTCCCGTGTCTTGCCCATCAAACCGTTCAGTGACCGGTCTGGTCACGGGTACGGGGGTAAGAGACGGCGTTCTGTTCTGTACGCCTGTAATCAGATTTGGATTGGAAGGCGGCAAATGAGATCGTGTGCTATTCCTCTTAACACAATTCTCCACTGTTGGTGAATTTTATACCGTATGGAGGCCATTACTTGCACTGAATGAAGGGTTTTCATTGGGAGTTAAAGAAATTATTTGTAATGACAGATTTTTTGTTATCATTTCCAACAGTAAAATATTGTTGTAGAATATAGGCAGCTTGATGTTTATGACTCTGCTTCATTCTACAATATTCAAGTTCTCAGTTACCTAAATGTCAGATGCAGTTTTTAAATGCCCTATTTAATCTTCTGTAACATCAGAATATTACATTGTGCAAAATAAATAACCTAAAACAAGAACAGAACTTGGAAAAACATTTTGAGTCTCGGTGGTCTGGTGAAAAGATCTCGGCTTCAGAACCGGAGGGTTCCACGATGGCAACCCGATTCAGCCGTGCCTAGTATATGTCACTTGTATGTGTGCCTGGTGCTCTCCAAATCTGACGTTGGAATTGATCGTTGGTGTGTCGCGGAAGTTTGTAGAAGGGGATGCCGGCTCAGGCGTCGCCCTCGTCATTTGATAACGGCTCAAAAGTATGAGGTCTGTGAAAAATCGCTCTCGTTCTGCATCAAAACAAGTCTAAATAATACCAAACTAAACTCGAGAACAATTTTTCACTTCATCATTATTTTGATGACGTCATTACTGAGCAACGATAATAAACAATGAGTCACGAATTGTCCCTATTATACTCTCAATTACTATATTTAACCTTTTGGATAAGATAATAATAAAATATAATAGAATTGAAGACAAATAACAAAAAACAAGAACATAATTTTGAAAAAAAATGTTACTGAAAAGGGCATGTTTTCTGACTGAAGTGAAATTTTTTTCAGCTAACCGACCGCACTATTTCGCTGATGTGGCGCGGGATTTTGAGACGAGGATGCCAGCTCAGGTGTCATCTCCTCGTTTCCTGACCAAGGTTCATAATTATTAGATCTACCACCAAATAACTCTCATGTTTCTTCGAAACAGATCGTAAATAATACTAAATTCGAAAACAGTCTTTCATTTTACCATCATTTTGATGATATCATTACTGACCAACCATATTGCACAATAATTCCAGAATTGTCCTGTTATGTTCTTAACAGCAATTTTTAACCTTTGGGACCAGATAATAATCAAATATAACAGAATACAAGATAATTAATTAAAAACAAGAACATAATTTTGGAAAAAAATTTAATGACCATCATTCTGATGACGTAATTACTGGTCAACAATGACTCTAAATCTTAGGATCTCGGCTGTTTTTAAGTTATAAAATGATACAGAGTCAGTACCCAAAAGTACACAATTTCTGCCAGAAGTGAATCAGCTAACAATCAATGGAATTATGAGAAGGAAACAGCAAAAAATGAGTAACGTTAGAGCAAACCAAGATTACATCGAAATCTCTGCTGAAATTAACAATTGTTTTACGCTTGAAAAAAAAGTTAAAATTGTTCAAAATTTTAATTTAAGAAGTTAAGCAAATCTACTTCTGTGTCCCTGACTCATACGAAAAGAGTGAATTGCATTGAAGTTAAAAAGGGACCAACCCGGCTGCTCAGAGGGGTTTCAGTGGCTATTTCTGGAGGTTATTTTAACAATATATTAATGAGCTAAGAACTTTGTGCCAAATAAAAGTGGCTGCTGAGGGGGGTGACTTCTATGCAAAGGTGTCCTCTTAGAGAAGTTTTACTCTAGATCAGGGCTTCCCAACATTTTTTCCCTCGTATACCCCTTGATTAGGGGTTTTTATTTTCGTTTATCTCATACTGTCATATCCAACCCCCTGCAACCATCTGCGTATGCAAATAAGTTTTTATTAATAATGTTAAAGGCTTAAGTAAGCTCAACAGACAAATGACTGGAATTAATGAAATTTGCAGGATTTATTTTTAATTTTACATTTTATTGCATTTTTACAATAGTATTAATTCAACGCCAAAACAAATGAAGCTAGTATTGTAATAATTTCACATTAGCTTACAAGCATAGCAAAAAATCACACTTTGTAATAGTCAAGGGGAAGAGCATTTCAATGCGATCCTTGATCTTATATCATGGAGCTGAGTTTTATAAAATTGGGTTCAAATGACCTGTAAGTAAAAGGATCCCCTCTCTGTACCAGCCTATTGAAATTTGCTTGACTGTTGGAATTATATTGAACGTTATATTATGTCCAAGGTAAAATAGTGAGATTAGGTGGATTTCATCTGCTTATGAGTTACGTGGGTTCAGTGGGAAAAATAATGGGTGGCAGTGGCCTCGAAGAAATGTGAGGTATTTGCTAAGAACGCTGTTGTCCACATGGCTAATGGACATGCTTATGCAAAATCATTACGAGCTCATTCGCTTTCTCAGGCAGCAATCGGTCTTTTGATTGTGGAGTATTGCGAGGAAAATGGATTTTTAAGCGGTTCTGACGTCGAGACTCTCAGAGGAATTCACAACGAGTTGATAAGCTTGTCTTCCTTCGAAGAATCTTTTCTATCAAAAGACAAACCTTGACTGAGTGCTGTATCCAGCGCGGTGAAGACAATAGAAGAAAGAAGCCGTGCATCTAAATTATGTTTGCAGTATTTCAAGGAAGTTTCTGTAATGCATTACTTCGTGAGAACGGAAAGAATAGGTGACCGAAATCATCTCTACTCCGTCCAACGCATGCTAGTTCACCTCCATGCAGCTGGGAATATTCCTTACACTAAATCAGCTCACCTGTACCTTCAGAATATGTCTAATCTTAAGACTAGTTTGTCGGATCAAGATTTTGAATGTTTCGTGAGTGAGGGTTATTTTACAATTCGGCGATCGGATAAGTTTTGGTGCGGCGTTTGGACGGTCATAACTATAGAGCAGGTCAAATGCGATCTATGAAGGTTAGCGGTGGCATGTTCCAAGGCCGAAATATGTCTGATGGCGTCGTAGCGCGTTGGATTTACACCATGCCGGTGTAGGGTCTTAGTTCAGTGATACTGAACTATGAAAGATTTCCCCAGACATAGCAATATCAGGATATTAATTTTTAATTAAAAACTTCTTGATTATTGGATTATGTACAAGAATATACAAATTAATATCGAACATAATTTCTGCCTAGTCAGGAGGAGATAGCATAAAACAAAGTCAGAGTTCAATCCGGATTCACTCGCAGATTTGTTATGAATCTACTCGTACGTAAATTGAAAAGTTCTACTCAAGGCGAGTACGATGTTCGATGGCCGGAAGAGTGATTTGAGGGATTAGACCGCTCAAAATATTTGCGTATAACCACTAAAGAGTTATACCGATTACCGAAGCAGGTAAATTGCAGTGAAGTATTGCACGTTCACTTCGAGACGAATTCCGAAGAATTCCTCAGTTGCTTCCAGCTCTCTAAGAGCTTATTCAGCCAAGGGTTGGCTAACGGTTCACGGGACAAGGTCCGATCAAACAGCGTCTCAGGCCGAGAGCTGCCTTCAAAATTCTCGACCACGAGAATTCAATCTCGAATCACAAAACGATCCCCCTCTCTTCCGTTCAGAATTCCAGCTTAAGAACACCTTTGACCCTGCCCTCCGAGGCGTGACCGAAGGTTAAGTTTTTGGTGATTTGTAGGGGAATGAAACAGTTTCACCAACCACAAATCTCTGTTCTCTTTCCCGCATCTTTATTGGCAAAAGCCACAACGTAATGCGTTTCTCCTCGTCAACTTGAGTGATCTCTCAACGGTCAGCCGGCGCGGCGGCCTTTCCAAAAAGCCCTTCGGGTTATGTAATCAGGATCGGTTTTTACGACGCCGGCTTCCTTTCTTCGTTCGCTTTAGCTAGCTATCTGGGGGGTCTGGTCAGTATCTCTCGTGAGAATTGGCGGCTTCTCGAGACCCCACACCGGGAAGACTTCAGGTGAAGGAACAGTGGAAGCTTTCGCTGAAGTGACGGATGAATACTTCCGACCAATACATTTCTTTACTGAAATCGTGGCAGACTCAAGATACGAGTGATTTGAAAAAATTTTTAATTTGTCTGAAACAACATTAGCCCTTCAACCAATCCGAAGAGCTCATTTCCCTGTCTTCAGGAATTGTTGCCGATGATAGAGTTAATTGTGACTCAGCAGAGGAGCTAGGCGAAAATGTTGCCAAAAGGAATCGTGGGAAAACGATTTGCTGACGTGACTTTGAAGAGGAAAGTGCAAGTGTTCACACTGACCGCTATGGAAAATACTAAATTAATTGATAAAGATCCTGTAGTTTTTAACCCTAACCAACTGTTCCACCTCATCGCGTGTGTTTTAAGAAGTATGGACGACCCTG